>JAWQEG010003305.1:0-32500 GCA_033782935.1 Petrolisthes cinctipes | reverse complement strand
TGTGAAAAAAATTGTACAAGATTTCTTAATAAAGATAAAATAATATTGTATTATTTATTTAACCTTGATTCCTCCATAAATTGAAAGGAAGTGGCTGGGACCGAAGGGGCGCCAGTACCACCTCCTCTGTTACAACCAATCCCCCCCCTTCCCCTTCCACCAGTACCACCACCTCTGTTACAACCAATCCCCCCCCTTCCCCTTCCCCTTCCACCAGTACCACCACCTCTGTTACAACCAATCTCCCCCCTTCCCCTTACCCTTCCACCAGTACCACCACCTCTGTTACAACCAATCCCCCCCCTTCCCCTTACCCTTCCACCAGTACCACCACCTCTGTTACAACCAATCCCCCCCCTTCCACTTCCCCTCCCACCAGTACCACCTAGCTCCTCCTTCGTCACACCCAACCCACTCACCAATACTTAATAACAACACCTCCTTCGTCACCCTCCTACTTATCTGTGCCATCTTTGGGTTATTGTGTTTCATAAAAAGTATTTAAGTCGGATGTTAAATTTCTCATTACTTCCCTTTCTCCTACCAGCCTTTCCATTCTCTTTTCAACCCTTCCCTTTCTCCTACCAGCCCTTCCCATTCTTTTTCAACCCTTCCCATTCTTTCTCCAACCCTTTCCATTCTTTTCCAACCCTTCCCTTTCTCCAACCCTTCCCTTTCTCCTACCACCCTTCCCATTCTCTTTCCAACCCTTCCCACCCTTATTTCAACCCTTCCCTTTCTCCTACCAGCCCTTCCCATTCTTTTCCAACCCTTCCCATTCTTTCTCCAACCCTTCCCATTCTTTCTTCAACCCTTCCCATTCTTTCTCCAATCCTTCCCATTCTTTCTCCAACCCTTCCCATTCTCCTACCACCCTTCCCATTCTTTTTCAACCCTTCCCTTTCTCCTACCACCCTTCCCATTCTTTTTCAACCCTTCCCATTCTTTCTCCAACCCTTCCCATTCTTTCTCCAACCCTTCCCTTTCTCCTACCACCCTTTCCATTCTTTTCCAGCCCTTCCCATTCTTTTCCAACCCTTCCCATTCTTTTCCAACCCTTCCCATTCTTTCTCCAACCCTTCCCATTCTCTTTCCAACCCTTCCCATTCTCTTTCCAACCCTTCCCTTTCTCCTACCAGCCTTTCCATTCTTTTTCCAACCCTTCCCATTCTTTTTCCAACCCTTCCCATTCTTTCTCCAACCCTTCCCATTCTCTTTTCAACCCTTCCCATTCTTTTCCAACCCTTCCCATTCTTTTTCAACCCTTCCCATTCTTTTTCAACCCTTCCCATTCTTTTCCAACCCTTCCCATTCTTTTCCAACCCTTCCCATTCTTCTCCAACCCTTCCCATTCTTATTTCAACCCTTCCCATTTTCTCAGCCAAGGAGAATGGAAAAGAGATGGACCTAATTAAATTTCCGAAAACTTGACGTCCACTTGTCATCCAAATTATAATGAAACGAGACATTGACGAGTGTGTAAACTATGATATTTGAGTTTGTTGTTGTACTATAAGGTTATACCAAACCATATAACACGTGTTAGACTCGTAATGAACTAATATTAACACTAAAATAATGTCATTTAGTTATAGCCAATCAGCGATAATCTTCGAGTATTGATTTTTTGAGGTGGGCCAATCAGAGTGAGTTATAATAAGCACTTAATTTGAACTGTTATTATGTCCCGTTTTAGTTAGTATGTTTTTTTTTTTTTTTTTTTTTTTTTTTTTTCTCAACCTCGGGACTGTAGGCTATCAGACTATCTATCAGTAGCCTGTGACTCTTGCGAGGCCCCGAGATTATTGGGTGTCGCACCAGATGAGACAGTGGAGCTTCGTGATGATGTTGGTACCGTAGCTTCTCTTCTGTCCCACTAGATGTAGACACCTTCAACTTGTTGGTAAAGGTACAGAAGTGGACCTTACTGTATAATAGATATTTTACTGTCATTACCCACTATTTCGGACCATTCTAAGACACTTTTCTTCTATGGTTTTTCTTCCTCAAATGCCCCGTTTCCAAGATAGGGCATATTCAAATGGGGCATTTTGAAATTAGCCTGACCTTACCTGACCTAACCTAACCTAACCTAGACCGCATCAGAC
Source organism: Petrolisthes cinctipes (assembly GCA_033782935.1). Taxonomy (NCBI): domain Eukaryota; kingdom Metazoa; phylum Arthropoda; class Malacostraca; order Decapoda; family Porcellanidae; genus Petrolisthes; species Petrolisthes cinctipes. The sequence continues at coordinate 30,392 of JAWQEG010003305.1, read as the reverse complement.
TACTGGGACCTAACCTGAGCAAACTACCGGGACCTAACCTGGGCAAACTACCGGGAAATAATCGTGATAAAGTACAATAAATGACAGGGGTAAAATACTGGGACCCAGCCGGATCTGGCAACACTGCTGAATTCAGGTCCACTTCTGTACTAATACCAATTTGTTTATACACGTCACTATCAGGGGAGAGCAGCTACACCGTCACTCACAGCATCTTGGAATATGGTCTGGTATCTTTTATTTTGTGAGTTGACGACGAAAGAATTACCGTTTTGCAGCAGTGTTGCCAGATCCGGCTGGGTCCCAGTATTTTACCCCTGTCATTTATTGTACTTTATCACGATTATTTCCCGGTAGTTTGCCCAAGTTAGGTCCCGGTAGTATAGTCTTAGAATGGTCTGAATAAGTGGGTAATGAAGGTAGAAAAAACGTACGCAATAACGGTAATTCATTCAATATTTACCGTTTCTTCCAATGGTTTCAATACTTTTAACAGTTTTCGGTAAATATTGAATGAATTACCGTTATTAGGTACGGTTTTTCTACCTTCATTACCTACTTATTTAGACCATTCTAAGACTATTTTCTTCTATGGCTTTCTTATGTATGGTGGGCAACCCGTATTCAGTGCTTGATAAGTCAGGACACACAACTTATATATTATTATTAATTCTTCTGGCTTTTATCGGCAGCCAATGAAGTTTAATCAACAACACAGGAGTAATTCTATCACGAGGTGGAATATTCCCTTCATTAACCTTGCAGCCCTATTCAGTAAATTCTGTAACTTCTTTAATTGAAAGTTTGGAAGCGTATAGTAAGTATATAGAGTTGCAATAATCCACTCTGGTAACCACACTATTTATTATAAGTTTCTAAATTGAATCTTCATCCAGATACCTCTTTATAAAAGCAATATTTCTGAGATGGTATCCAGCTATTCTCACAACATTATTTATCTGAGAGTTTAATTAGGGTCAAAGTGCTGTCTAGTAACACCCACAAGTCACCAACATTTTCCCTAATCTGAATTTGACCATCACCCACAGAAACATTTAAATCACCAAAATTCCTTATATTTTCCTTCTTGCCCATTAGTAAAAATTCAGTTTTGTTTTAATTCAATTTCAATTGTTTACAGTCCATCCATTCCTTGACACTGCGAAGAACACTATTTATATTTTCAAATGCACTACCAATATTAGTTATAGCAAAGTAAAACTGAGTATCGTCAGCAAGTAATTTAAATTTTACTTATTGTCTTTGTAGCACTTTTGATAGACCAATTGTATGAATACAGAATAAAACTGTGCCTAACACACTGCCTTGAGGGACTCCACTTGTCAAAGGTTCATATGAAGAGAATGAGTTTACAATTTGCACACAATATTTTCTATCTTTCAGATAACTTCCTAAATATCTCAAAGCATCCTCCCCAATACCAACAGCTCTCAAGTCATTCAAAAGCAATTCATGCACGACAGTATCAAATGCTGCACTTAGATCAAGGAAAATCAAAGTACTACATTTTCCTTCATCTATTGTTAACAATAAGTCACTAACAACAGAACACACTGAAGTTTCAGTGGAATACAACTGTCTGTAAGCTGACTGATTATCTGGCGGTGTATGAACTTCCTCCAAATGTACAGTACCCTCAACTGATTAAAAATAACATATTCCAATACTTTTGACATGAAAGATAAATTGGAGACTGGCCTAAATGAACTCAACTCATGTTGATCAAGCTTCCCTTTCAAAACAGGTTTTATGACAGCCAGCTTTTCTGAATCAGGAAACATACATTGAGAAATACTGGTATTAACTATAAGTAACATGATATGCACAAATTCAGTGACGTTCTGTGCATGTACCACCTCCAATATGGCCACTGGAGACACAACACAATGAGGTTTTTTTACCTTCTTGATAACTTGAATAAGATCTTTTTTGTTTATAGTCTTAAAACACCTTAGTCTAATCTCACTATTAGTTTCCATCACAGGTGGAAGAGGCGCCTATGTCTACAAAACCACATACTATGTTCATCATCTTGTCCTTAAAATATTTACAAAAAGCATCTGCTAACTCCTTATCACTGAAGCCATCTGGGAGCTTCCTTTTCTTCACATTACCTGTGAGGCTATCAAAAAGTTGATATAATTTGTTCATATCCGACCCTGCCTCCTGAATTTTCTTAAGATAGTAGTCTGTTGTATTCTTCATTATAAGCTCATTATACTGGTTCTTCACAACCTTGTACTCGTCCCAGGCATTTTAAGTCTTCTCTCTACGCCATTTACTTTCCTTGCATTTTTTTTCCCTTTTCTTAATCAATGTTTCACCATTAAACCACCAAGGGGATTTATCTACAACTGTAATATTCTTTTCCATACATAGACACTGATTATCATATTCAGCTTTTATCACTTGATTGTATATATCCATGAGACAGTTAACACAGCCTGGTTTCTCCAATTAATTATTAGATTCCTCATCAAATTTCTGATATACATTATTTATAAAGTATACAGGCCTGAAGTCAGTCTTATTTCTAAAATAGATTTTCTTAGTTACCTTAGTTTTTGGTAGTAGGAGCTTAAGGGGGAAGTACAGTGTTGGTAAATCTGGAGCAACTGATTCCTCCAAACTATTCCAAGCAACAGGCTACCATTATTTTTGTCAATCTAATCCTGTTTCCTGGCATACTTTGGAGGAATCAAGGCACTCCAATATACCAAAAGAGAAACAGTAAACTCCTGCTGCTCAACATCAACCTTATTACTCACCAAATTATTATCTGAACCATTCACTAATCACCAAATCCAATGTGTGACCAGATGACCAAGTAGCTGATTTTACATTATTTAACAACAGCTGATAATATGTTTCCAGCAACTCACAAAAAGAAATTGCATTAGGATTTTCACTATGATCAATCCATATATTAAAGTCCCCAGCAATAATAACTTTTAAGGAAACCATATCAATTAAGTCCAACAATGTATTAAATTCTTGAATAAAAATATTTACATTTGACCAAGGTTGCCTATACACAACAGTAAATGATACCCACTTATTCTGACATTTAAAAATTACCTCTATGTACTCAAAACTTGTTGTATTAATTCTTTTTAACACCCTCAGGTGAGAACAGACATTTGAAACAAATATTCCAACTCCCCCCCACTTCGTCTACCCTCTCTTAGATTATGAAGAAAAGTGTGAGTGTGTGGAGTCATTTCAATAATTCTCGCTGAATCATAATTATTTAGCCAAGTCTCAGAAAGAGCTAAAATATCAAGCTCTTGCTCATTTATCATTTCTCTAATCTGAATAGTCTTATTTCCTACTGACTGAATATTTACAAAACCACAGTATAAACAATGTAAACAATTTTCCCTAGCCCTAATACCCATAATCAGTAATAGCTGCCACTTTAGAAATCTGTGCAGTAAAAGCCTTACAACACTTAGCATTTACTCTATGACCCACCTCCTCTCTCTTTTGTCTAATACAATTTATACACTTTTGTGAGTTACAAGTATAGTATTTAGTTTCATGAGCACCAGAACAGATGCTACAAACTGCATTATTATCTTCCTTAAAATTACACTTATTTGCAGTGTGTCCATATCTTTGACAATGAAAAGAAGTCATCACATTATATCCGGATCATAATTGCCAACAAATACTTAACAAATCGTGAGATACACCCCAATTCTAAATAAAATAAAAACCATTTGGTGTATACAGTAGTCTCTGAAGTATGTGGAGGTGAGGAACACTTGGTAAATATGCAGTTTAGAAGAATAGCCTAGAGAAATTCAACATTGAGTAATTGACACTCTCCTTTTCTTTTTGGTGTGATTGGATAATTTTGACCTCTTTGTATATACGGTAACTTAGATAACTAGATACTGTCCTTTTCCGAGATTTATGATCGGGGGAGAGTAGAAAAGAAGTTTTTGAGTAGGTGAGGGGCGGTTTTATTTTTATTATTTTTTTTACCTTCCACATACAGTACTCCAACAGTATGAAACCCCACCAGAAAGATGGCATGCGGTGGTAATTCTGCATAAGAGTTCCACCTAGATTTTTCCCACTTTTTTAATGCATCTTTTTACTTGTTCTATTAATTGTTGGCCGGCCACAATACAGTATTGTGATGGGATATATAACTTTTTTATTTTTTACCTGACTTGGCCTGACCTAACCTCGCCTAAATACACCTAAGACAGACTACTGAAATTTAACCTGTGCAGACTACCAGGACCTAACTTGGGCAAACTACCAGTACCAATTACATACAAACACTCAATGCTGAGTGCAACTTTACTGGGACCTAACTTAAGCAGTACCGGTACCAGAACCAAATCAGACAGACAACCGGGACTAACCCAGACATTTTTGGTATACTGTATATTTCCCATGTGGAACTCTTATGCAGCTATACTGGCGGGGTTTGCATGGCGAGGGAAATTGAGAGATTACGTTAGCAATGAAGGCAATAACATTAATAGTTTACATAATTGTCATATAATGGAACTTACATATAGTTGTTTGGAAGATCTTGACAACAGCTGAGATTCTTCTGAGCATGTGTGAGGATGTTTAAGTTAGGTTACCGTTACGCTAAAAGATATTTAGCTATTATAGATGAAGAATCTTGCACCTAATCAGATTTTCTGCAGTGGTCAGGTTTCTCAATTGCTTCCATAAAGTAAGTTATAGTTGTGTAGGCTACCCATACTCATATAACTTTACCTTACACTGAAAAATAATCATGCAGGAAGGAATAAAACAGTACAGAATCTGATTACTGTATTATTTACAATCTTATTATTACATATATTTTTTCTCTCTGGTACAGTAACATACAGCAGTTTTTGAGACACCAGGGTGAACATTATGCCCCTCTAGTTGGGAAGTGTATGAGAGGTTCGAACTTTCATATACTTCCCCACCAGAGGGGCATATGTTCACCCGGGTGTCTCAGAAATTGTGGTATGTGACTGTACATACCGTACCCAGTCAATAAAGAGGACTTCTTACCACAAATTAAACTTTTCATCTCCTCAAGTATTTACTGTACAGTACCGATATTAATTATATAATGTATATCTGTTAGTCAGACTGAAACAAGTCATATATATACAGTATGTACCTTATGTGAAATAATTGGTTTACCCAGTCAGGATAGGAGAGATTAGGTTATGTTAGGTAATTCATGACAGCAAAACAAACCTAACCGAATCTGTCCCAGCTGACTGAGTAAACCAGACATTCCATAGACTTACTCAAATTTAGGTTTGGTTTGGTTAGCTTTTGTTAAATTATTAAACATATTACTGTCCTTATCTAACCTTACCATCCTAGCCCAACCCAATCAAACCAAATCTTACCTAACCAAACGTAACTTGAATTGAGTAAATCCGTCATTTCACAGTTTAACTAAACCAATGTTCTTGAATTTGGCCCTTAAAAATGAATAAGAATGTTCGTATTCAATATCTCCCTTAGACACAACAGGAACAGATATATAACCTTTATGCTTTGTTAACGACTCCCCAATTTCAAGCCTTGCCTTCGTACTAGGTTTTCTAAATCTGGCCCCTTCATCCGTTTGTTTTCTCTTTTTCTTTGTGGAATATATCCTATCTTGTTTTACACAATTTGTTTTACTTGGCTCTTTTATAGTGTTCACATCCAGAGGAAAACTAGTGATATTCCGTGGGAGTTGTGTGGCTGCATTCATTACAGCTATAGCTTTGGTTAAAAGACTATCTACAGACTTCACAACTTGGAGGTCTTTTATATCTTTATACTTTGGCACTAGAGTTAACACAGTTTTGTTTGTCAGTTTCTCTACCTCTTCTTCTAATACTGATTTACTACCTGTACCTGACACCGCACTACAAACTACATCATGGAGAATTTCTATTTCTTTACCTGCATAAACTTTTGGTTTGGTTGGTTTATATTTGTTTTGCCTGAAGTCTACAACAGAATGTATATGCTTACAGATATTTCTTCTTCTATCATCATTGTCCTCACATGAACAACTATACATACATTTACATACATTACAATAGGGACACCTCTCTCTACAGGTCTCACAGGTCAAGTTACATGTCTTCACTACATACTGTTATCACATGATATCCGGATGATAATTGCCAACAAATACTTGACAAATCGTGAGATACACCCCAATTCTAAATAAAATAAAAACCATTTGGTGTATACAGTAGTCTCTGAAGTATGTGGAGGTGAGGAACACTTGGTAAATATGCAGTTTAGAAGAATAACCTAGGCCTATTGAATAGAAATTCAACATTGAGTAATTGACACTCTCCTTTTCATTTTGGTGTGATTGGATAACTTTGACCTCTTTGTATGGTAACTTACATAACTAGATACTGTCCTTTTCTGAGATTTATGATAGGGGGGAGAGTAGAAAAGAAGTTTTTGAGTAGGTGAGGGGCGGTTTTATTTTTATTTTTATTATTTTTTTTACCTTCCACATACAGTACTCCAACAGTATGAAACCCCAACGGAAAAATGGCATGCGGTGGTAATTCTGCATAAGAGTTCCACCTAGATTTTTCCCACTTTTTTAATGCATCTTTTTACTTGTTCTATTAATTGTTGGCCGGCCACAATACAGTATTGTGATGGGATATATAACTTTTTTATTTTTTACCTGACTTGGCCTGACCTAACCTCACCTAAATACACCTTAGACAGACTACTGAAATTTAACCTGTGCAGACTACCAGGACCTAACTTGGGCAAACTACCAGTACCTATTACATACAAACACTCAATGCTAAGTGCGACTTTACTGGGACCTAACTTAAGCAGAGTACCGATACCAGAACCAAATCAGACAGACAACCGGGACTAACCCAGATATTTTTGGTATACTGTATATTTCCCATGTGGAACTCTTATGCAGCTATACTGGCAGGGTTTGCATGGCCAGGGAAATTGAGAGATTACGTTAGCAATGAAGGCAATAACATTAATAGTTTACATAATTGTCATATAATGGAACTTACATATAGTTGTTTGGAAGATCTTGAGAACAGCTGAGATTCTTCTGAGCATGTGTGAGGATGTTTAAGTTAGGTTACCGTTACGCTAAAAGATATTTAGCTATTATAGATGAAGAATCTTGCACCTAATCAGATTTTCTGCAGTGGTCAGGTTTCTCAATTGCTTCCATAAAGTAAGTTATAGTTGTGTAGGCTACCCATACTCATATAACTTTACCTTACACTGAAAAAGAATCATGCAGGAAGGAATAAAACAGTACAGAATCTGATTACTGTATTATTTACAATCTTATTATTACATATATTTTTCTCTCTGATACAATAACATACAGCAGTTTTTGAGACACCAGGGTGAACATTATGCCCCTCTAGTCGGGAAGTGTATGAGAGGTTCGAACTTTCATATACTCCCCCACCCGGGTGTCTCAGAAATTGTGGTATGTGACTGTACATACCGTACCCAGTCAATAAAGAGGACTCCTTACCACAAATTAAACTTTTCATCTCCTCGAGTATTTACTGTACAGTACCGATATTAATTATATAATGTATATCTGTTAGTCAGACTGAAACAAGTCATATATATACAGTATGTACCTTATGTGAAATAATTGGTTTACCCAGTCAGGATAGGAGAGATTAGGTTATGTTAGGTCATTCATGACAGCTAACCGAATCTGTCCCAGCTGACTGAGTAAACCAGACATTCCATAGACTTACTCAAATTTAGGTTGGGTTTGGTTAGCTTTTGTTAAATTATTAAACATATTACTGTCTTTATCTAACCTTACCATCCTAGCCCAACCCAATCAAACCAAATCTTACCTAACCTAACCTAACCAAACGTAACCTGAATTGAGTAAATCCGTCATTTCACAGTTTAACTAAACCAATGTTCTTGAATTTGTCCCTTAAAAATGAATAAGAATGTTCGTATTCAATATCTCCCTTAGACACAACAGGAACAGATATATAACCTTTATGCTTTGTTAACGACTCCCCAATTTCAAGCCTTGCCTTCGTACTAGGTTTTCTAAATTCGGCCCCTTCATCCGTTTGTTTTCTCTTTTTCTTTGTGGAATATATCCTATCTTGTTTTACACAATTTGTTTTACTTGGCTCTTTTATAGTGTTTACATCCAGAGGAAAACTAGTGATATTCCGTGGGAGTTGTGTGGCTGCATTCATTACAGCTATAGCTTTGGTTAAAAGACTATCTACAGACTTCACAACTTGGAGGTCTTTTATATCTTTATACTTTGGCACTAGAGTTAACACAGTTTTGTTTGTCAGTTTCTCTACCTCTTCTTCTAATACTGATTTACTACCTGTACCTGACACTGCACCACAAACTACATCATGGAGAATTTCTATTTCTTTACCTGCATCTTTTGGTTTGGTTGGTTTATATTTGTTTTGCCTGAAGTCTACAACAGAATGTATATGCTTACAGATATTTCTTCTTCTATCATCATTGTCCTCACATGAACAACTATACATACATTTACATACATTACAATAGTGACACCTCTCTCTACAGGTCTCACAGGTCAAGTTACATGTCTTCACTACATATTGTTTATTTACATACAAGGCTGAATGCACCAGAAATACACCTTCATCCTTCTCAATCACCTCCAGATCTTTTCCTTGTCTATGGCACTCTGTAAAGTGAGACTTGTTTCTACTTACTGTTTTATTTTTTAGCAGGTTAATCATCCTTGAGTACAATTTGTCATTCACCATTTTTTCTAGGACTAATATTGTATGATCTAGTCTTTTAACCTTTCCATCTAAATAAATGTATTTCAACAACTTATGGATGCTCTCCAAGTTGTTATTTGTGGTGATGGTCACATTACTTCGGTAACATTTGGGCCAAAGTTTAACCCTGTCTTCTACTAAATAACATTTCCTGAAGTACTCATAAAAGGTACTGAACCCAGCCTCATCTAAGTATTTTAGGAAACCCTGGCACTCCTGGTTGAATATTTGTTCATCTGGCTCATCCATGAGAGCTCTAACCATCTGGTAGATAACTGCTTTTTCAGATGTTGGTGCAGTTATTTTAGAAGCTATACTCTTTCTAAAGGTTCTATCAGTATGCCAACTGGAGTTTAAGAAGACAGGAGTTCCTACTTTACTCATGGCTACCTTCCATGCATTTCTAAATATAGGATCATCATCACTCATAAAAGTGTTTGCATTGAGTGGACCAACACGTTCTTTCAGCTTAACTAAAAAAGCTTTAACTATCTCTTCATTGACAGTACTGCTAATCAAAAAAGCTACTGGAAATCCCTGATTACAATCATTTACTATCATTAAAGTGGTAAGCTGATAGCCTGTGTATTGACTAATACAGTGAGTGGAATCCATACACACTTGAAGTGTTTCTGTGTTGGTCAGATGGTTTAAGAACCAACATTCTTGACCCTGCTTCATAAATCCTAAAGCTAATTCTTTTTTATCTATATTTGGGTTCTCTGAATCTATTACTCCTTGATCTTTAAAAAACAGTAACTCATTAGCCTCCTTCAGCTCCTGTACAATGAAGCGTACACTTCTGTTATCCTCAGGATGTCGGCACTGGATATGGTGGAGTCCATAGTCTCTGGCAACATTTAGAATGTCTTGCTTTTTCAGAATTGATGCACGACTTCCTCCTGAAGTTTCTCGTACTCTGTCCAATATCTTGTTGTAGGAAATGCCTTGAGTAATCATCCCTGTCAGAAAATAATACTGTAGTACATTAGACCTCAAAGATGATGAAAAGTATATGGTAAACATGATACTGTACATGGCTTTATTTATATGGTCTGGTGCAGGCTTAAATCTGCATTACAATGATCTGTAAATGATAGCAGGCAGGCAGTGTGTATCCATAAGTTGTAAGGAAAGCAGCAGAGAGAGACAAGTATAGTGTATAGTGATCTGAACAACACCAAAACACTGAACTGGATGTGATGAATGCATCTTGGGCTAAAAACAAAACAATGAAAAATATTATGCTCAAATACTATTATGGTAAGGTACAGTAAGATACCAGACTTTCTGGGACACCCCAGCGAACATATGCCTTTCTGGTAGGGAAGTGTATGGGAGTTTGAACTCTCATACACTTTCCAACAAGAAGGGCATATGTTCGCTGGGGTGTCTCAGAAACTGTGGTATCTGACTGTACATATACTATGTACCAGTATGTACCGTATGTATAACTATAAAATATATTCTTGGCCCAATATTGCACAGAAATTATGTCACTGGGTGCCCAAGCAGAGGGACATCCTCGCCAATCTTAAAAATATATATATATATGTATTAACATTTTTACACAATATTAAGAATAAACATATAACATTGTTTGTTACTTTAGTGTACAAGGAGAAAAAATGAGTATGGAACTGTACCTGCAACTTTATCCTTCTCACATTTGGGCAGCTTCATGTGAACCAGATTAGGTACATCAAGGTTGTGACTGTAGTGGTCCAGAAAGTATACAACTTTAAAAGTCCCACGTATTATTTCAACTTCAATTGAAGATGTACAGAAGAAGCCTAACTTGCAGGTACCTGTAAACAAACATGCAGTAATAGATTATGTTCCTTGCCTTAGGAATACCTTGTGAAGCACAGACAGGATACCGGTAACTAGATATTTTTCAACTGCATGATACTGGCAAACAAAAGGGAGATACCGGTACAGTATATGAGCTCTAACTACATAATATATAAAACATTAGTAAAAAAATACAAACTGCTTCATCTATGAAGTCACAAATGAGCAGATGTTTGAACACAATGATACAATCTTTTATGCTCAGTGGACCTCTTCCATTCACTTAAATACTCTGGGGACCTCTTGGTAGAGGATCATATCAGATGACATGTCGTTTACTGAAGGAAGCATTTTAATATACCGGTATATATACAGTAATGTACAAATTATCATGAGACTGTGAGATGTAATTAGCCTGGGAAAACTAGAGATATAAACCTTACCGACAACATAATTATACAGTACTGTACAGCAACTATGAATATTAAGCAACTGAGGAGGAAGAGAGAAAACTGTACATCTTTAAAGTTTCTGTCACATGGACCCTTTGGTATGTTTGGGTATGTTTGTACCTTGACTCTTTGTAGCACGTTTACTTCCTTCAGGACTGGATAACCTCTCTTTGCCAGATCTTCGACAATAATATGTTTTAGTTTTCCCAAGAGTGGTCTTCTTTGATCCACTGTGAAGGGTGTAATTAACTCCAACATCAGCCTCCAACCGGTTTTTCCATTCCATGAATTCTGTAAAGATAGAAAAACATTGGTTGGCCTTCAAAAATGAGCCACTCTCACTCATATACCTCTTAACTCCATCCTTCCACCTCACTCTTGGTCTGCCTCTTCCTCTCTGTCCTTCCACCTCACTCTCGTAACTTAATGTTGAAGTATTTGTGTAAGCATTTGCACAATATGATTCTACAACAGAATGCTATATATAATTCGAATCAAACTTAACCTAACCTGATATTCGGAGTCAGTCAAGTCGTTCATAATATCCGGTTAATAATTCTGTAACATACCATACATTTCCCACTCCAATCTCCTACAAAAAATGAGAATTAATTAAAGACACTTCCTGGATGTTTTGCCCACTGCATATACTGGTAATTCAATACCAGTAATAATTAATATTACCTAACCACAGCTGATCAAACCTAACCCAATAACTTCGGTAAATTATAAAATTGTACAGGTGAGACTATATTATCTTGGTATTTATTGAAAGAATTACCGTTTTGCAGCAGTGTTGCCAGATCCGGCTGGGTCCCAGTATTTTACCCATGTTATTTATTGTACTTTATCACGATTATTTCCCGGTAGTTTACCCAGGTTAGGTCACGGTAGTTTGTCCAGGTTAGGTCCCGGTAGTCTGATGCGGTCTAGGTTAGGTTAGGTCAGGTCAGGTAAGGTCAGGCTAATTTCAAAATGCCCCATTTGAATATGCCCTATCTTGGAAACGGGGCATTTGAGGAAGAAAAACCATAGAAGAAAAGTGTCTTAGAATGGTCCGAAATAGTGGGTAATGACAGTAAAATATCTATTATACAGTAAGGTCCACTTCTGTACCTTTACCGATATTTGGGTTTGTTGTTGTACTATAAGGTTATACCAAACCATATAACACGTGTTAGACTCGTAATGAACTAATATTAACACTAAAATAATGTCATTTAGTTATAGCCAATCAGCGATAATCTTCGAGTATTGATTTTTTGAGGTGGGCCAATCAGAGTGAGTTATAATAAGCACTTAATTTGAACTGTTATTATGTCCCGTTTTAGTTAGTATGTTTTTTTTTTTTTTTTTTTTTTTTTTTCTATACCTCAACCTCGGGACTGTAGGCTATCAGACTATCAGTAGCCTGTGACTCTTGCGAGGCCCCGAGATTATTGGGTGTCGCACCAGATGAGACAGTGGAGCTTCGTGATGATGTTGGTACCGTAGCTTCTCTTCTGTCCCACTAGATGTAGACACCTTCAACTTGTTGGTAAAGGTACTGAAGTGGACCTTACTGTATAATAGATATTTTACTGTCATTACCCACTATTTTGGACCATTCTAAGACACTTTTCTTCTATGGTTTTTCTTCCTCAAATGCCCCGTTTCCAAGATAGGGCATATTCAAATGGGGCATTTTGAAATTAGCCTGACCTTACCTGACCTGACCTAACCTAACCTAGACCGCATCAGACTACTGGGACCTAACCTGAGCAAACTACCGGGACCTAACCTGGGCAAACTACCGGGAAATAATCGTGATAAAGTACAATAAATGACAGGGGTAAAATACTGGGACCTAGCCGGATCTGGCAACACTGCTGAATTCAGGTCCACTTCTGTACTAATACCAATTTATTTATACACGTCACTATCAGGGGAGAGCAGCTACACCGTCACTCACAGCATCTTGGAATATGGTCTGGTATCTTTTATTTTGTGAGTTGACGACGAAAGAATTACCGTTTTGCAGCAGTGTTGCCAGATCCGGCTGGGTCCCAGTATTTTACCCCTGTCATTTATTGTACTTTATCACGATTATTTCCCGGTAGTTTGCCCAAGTTAGGTCCCGGTAGTATAGTCTTAGAATGGTCTGAATAAGTGGGTAATGAAGGTAGAAAAAACGTACCCAATAACGGTAATTCATTCAATATTTACCTTAGTTTCTTCCAATGGTTTCAATACTTTTAACAGTTTTCGGTAAATATTGAATAAATTACCGTTATTAGGTACGGTTTTTCTACCTTCATTACCTACTTATTTAGACCATTCTAAGACTATTTTCGGTAGACAGTAAAATATCTATTATACAGTAAGGTCCACTTCTATACCTTTACCCTATTTTCTTCTATGGCTTTCTTACGTATAGTGGGCATCCCGTATTCAGTGCTTGATAAGTCAGGACACACAACTTATATATTATTATTAATTATTCTGGCTTTTATCAGCAGCCAATGAAGTTTAATCAACAACACAGGAGTAATTCTATCACGAGGTGGAATTCCCTTTATTAACCTTGCAACCCTATTCAGTAAATTCTGTAACTTCTTTAATAGTATATAGAGTTGCAATAATCCACTCTGGTAACCACACTATTTATTATAAGTTTCTTAATTGAATCTTCATCCAGATACCTCTTTATAAAAGCAATATTCCTGAGATGGTATCCAGCTATTCTCACAATATTATTTATCTGAGAGTTTAATTAGGGTCAAAGTGCTGTCTAGTAACACCCACAAGTCACCAACATTTTCCCTAATCTGAATTTGACCATCACCCACAGAAACATTTAAATCACCAAAATTCCTTATATTTTCCTTCTTGCCCATTAGTAAAAATTCAGTTTTGTTTTCATTCAATTTCAATTGTTTACAGTCCATCCATTCCTTGACACTGCAAAGAATACTATTTATATTTTCAAATGCACGACCAATATTAGTTATAGCAAAGTAAAACTGAGTATCGTCAGCAAGTAATTTAAATTTTACTTATTGTCTTTGTATCACTTTTGATAGACCAATTGTATAAATACAAAATAAAACTGTGCCCAACACACTGCCTTGAGGGACTCCACTTGTCAAAGGTTCATATGAAGAGAATGAGTTTACAATTTGCACACAATATTTTCTATCTTTCAGATAACTTCCTAAATATCTCAAAGCATCCTCCCCAATACCAACAGCTCTCAAATCATTCAAAAGCAATTCATGCACGACAGTATCAAATGCTGCACTTAGATCAAGGAGAATCAAAATACTGTACTACATTTTCCTTCATCTATTGTTAACAATAAGTCACTAACAACAGAACACACTGAAGTTTCAGTGGAATACAACTGTCTGTAGGCTGACTGATTATCTGGCAGTGTATGAACTTCCTCCAAATGTACAGTACCCTCAACTGATTACAAATAACATATTCCAATACTTTTGACATGAAAGATAAATTGGAGACTGGCCTAAATGAACTCAACTCATGTTGATCAAGCTTCCCTTTCAAAACAGATTTTATGACAGCCAGCTTCTCTGAATCAGGAAACATACATTGAGAAATACTGGTATTAACTATAAGTAACAGGGCCCAGTGGGGCTGACTTTATTCTCTGTGAATATTAGTTATCCCCCACAGGGCTAGAATAAAGATTGTTGTAGGATCTGGTCACTTTCTAGTGGATTTGACGAGATCTGCCCACATGGATTAAAAATCCACGTGAGGTGTACTGCAACCGGAGGCCTTTTTTTTTTTTTTTTTTTTTTTTTTTTTTTTTTTTCCACTGCTGTGTGGACCGCCAGCACACGGGGGTGCATTTCCCTTTGCATGCAGCAGTGTAAACTCCCTCCCCCTTATGGTCCCTTCAGGGCTGGTCTCATGGAAGGTGCTGCCCCACTTGTACCTCTTGTGGTAACTTGGACTTGGGCCCACACCACTGGCTGTGGGATCAAAGCCTTCCCCCCAATCTCCCTGGCGGTCCGAGGCCCCCAGACTCCCTGGTCCAGTAAGCTCTGGTCCCATTTCCTTGGGATGTGCTTCGGTAGCCCAGGCATATAGGGCCAGCCCCTCCTTTATTTTAATTTGTTTTTTCACTGCGACCAGAGTGTACCAGGGGTCTGTGGGGCAGGAGGCCATTCTGCCCCGGGAGAACATCAACAACAACAACTATAAGTAACATGATATGCACAAATTCAGAGACGTTCTCTGCATCTACCACCTCCAATATGGGCACTGGAGACACACCACAATGACGTTTTTTTACCTTCTTGATAACTTGAATAAGATCTTTTTTGTTTATAGTCTTCAAACACCTTAGTCTAATCTCATTATTAGTTTCCATGACAGGTGGAAGAGGCATGTCTACAAAACCAAATACTATTTTCATGATCTTGTCCTTAAAAAATTTACAAAAAGCATCTGCTAACTCCTTATCACTGAAGCCATCTGGGAGCTTCCTTTTCTTCACATTACCTGTGAGTGAGGCTATCAAAAAGTTGATATAATTTGTTCATATCCGACCCTGCCTCCTGAATTTTGTTAAGATAGTAGTCTGTTGTATTCTTCATTATAAGCTCATTATACTGGTTCTTCACAACCTTGTACTCGTCCCAGGTATTTTCAGTCTTCACTCTACACCATTTACTTTCCTTGCGTCTTTTTTCCCATTTCTTAATCAATGTTTCACCATTAAACCATCAAGGGGATTTATCTACAACTGTAATATTCTTTTCCATACATAGACACTGATTATCATATTCAGCTTTTATCACTTGATTGTATATATCCATGAGACAGTTAACACAGCCTGGTTTCTCCAATTAATTATTAGATTCCTCATCAAATTTCTGATATACATTATTTATAAAGTATACAGGCCTGAAGTCAGTCTTATTTCTAAAATAGATTTTCTTAGTTACCTTAGTTTTTGGTAGTAGGAGCTTAAGGGGGAAGTACAGTGTTGGTAAATCTGGAGCAACTGATTCCTCCAAACTATTCCAAGCAACAGGCTACCATTATTTTTGTCAATCTAATCCTGTTTCCTGGCATACTTTGGAGGAATCAAGGCACTCCAATATACCAAAAGAGAAACAGTAAACTCCTGCTGCTCAACATCAACCTTATTACTCACCAAATTATTATCTGAACCATTCACTAATCACCAAATCCAATGTGTGACCAGATGACCAAGTAGCTGATTTTACATTATTTAACAACAGCTGATAATATGTTTCCAGCAACTCACAAAAAGAAATTGCATTAGGATTTTCACTATGATCAATCCATATATTAAAGTCCCCAGCAATAATAACTTTTAAGGAAACCATATCAATTAAGTCCAACAATGTATTAAATTCTTGAATAAAAATATTTACATTTGACCAAGGTTGCCTATACACAACAGTAAATGATACCCACTTATTCTGACATTTAAAAATTACCTCTATGTACTCAAAACTTGTTGTATTAATTCTTTTTAACACCCTCAGGTGAGAACAGACATTTGAAACAAATATTCCAACTCCCCCCCACTTCGTCTACCCTCTCTTAGATTATGAAGAAAAGTGTGAGTGTGTGGAGTCATTTCAATAATTCTCGCTGAATCATAATTATTTAGCCAAGTCTCAGAAAGAGCTAAAATATCAAGCTCTTGCTCATTTATCATTTCTCTAATCTGAATAGTCTTATTTCCTACTGACTGAATATTTACAAAACCACAGTATAAACAATGTAAACAATTTTCCCTAGCCCTAATACCCATAATCAGTAATAGCTGCCACTTTAGAAATCTGTGCAGTAAAAGCCTTACAACACTTAGCATTTACTCTATGACCCACCTCCTCTCTCTTTTGTCTAATACAATTTATACACTTTTGTGAGTTACAAGTATAGTATTTAGTTTTATGAGCACCAGAACAGATGCTACAAACTGCATTATTATCTTCCTTAAAATTACACTTATTTGCAGTGTGTCCATATCTTTGACAATGAAAAGAAGTCATCACATTATATCCGGATCATAATTGCCAACAAATACTTAACAAATCGTGAGATACACCCCAATTCTAAATAAAATAAAAACCATTTGGTGTATACAGTAGTCTCTGAAGTATGTGGAGGTGAGGAACACTTGGTAAATATGCAGTTTAGAAGAATAGCCTAGAGAAATTCAACATTGAGTAATTGACACTCTCCTTTTCTTTTTGGTGTGATTGGATAATTTTGACCTCTTTGTATATACGGTAACTTAGATAACTAGATACTGTCCTTTTCCGAGATTTATGATCGGGGGAGAGTAGAAAAGAAGTTTTTGAGTAGGTGAGGGGCGGTTTTATTTTTATTATTTTTTTTACCTTCCACATACAGTACTCCAACAGTATGAAACCCCACCAGAAAGATGGCATGCGGTGGTAATTCTGCATAAGAGTTCCACCTAGATTTTTCCCACTTTTTTAATGCATCTTTTTACTTGTTCTATTAATTGTTGGCCGGCCACAATACAGTATTGTGATGGGATATATAACTTTTTTATTTTTTACCTGACTTGGCCTGACCTAACCTCGCCTAAATACACCTAAGACAGACTACTGAAATTTAACCTGTGCAGACTACCAGGACCTAACTTGGGCAAACTACCAGTACCAATTACATACAAACACTCAATGCTGAGTGCAACTTTACTGGGACCTAACTTAAGCAGTACCGGTACCAGAACCAAATCAGACAGACAACCGGGACTAACCCAGACATTTTTGGTATACTGTATATTTCCCATGTGGAACTCTTATGCAGCTATACTGGCGGGGTTTGCATGGCGAGGGAAATTGAGAGATTACGTTAGCAATGAAGGCAATAACATTAATAGTTTACATAATTGTCATATAATGGAACTTACATATAGTTGTTTGGAAGATCTTGACAACAGCTGAGATTCTTCTGAGCATGTGTGAGGATGTTTAAGTTAGGTTACCGTTACGCTAAAAGATATTTAGCTATTATAGATGAAGAATCTTGCACCTAATCAGATTTTCTGCAGTGGTCAGGTTTCTCAATTGCTTCCATAAAGTAAGTTATAGTTGTGTAGGCTACCCATACTCATATAACTTTACCTTACACTGAAAAATAATCATGCAGGAAGGAATAAAACAGTACAGAATCTGATTACTGTATTATTTACAATCTTATTATTACATATATTTTTTCTCTCTGGTACAGTAACATACAGCAGTTTTTGAGACACCAGGGTGAACATTATGCCCCTCTAGTTGGGAAGTGTATGAGAGGTTCGAACTTTCATATACTTCCCCACCAGAGGGGCATATGTTCACCCGGGTGTCTCAGAAATTGTGGTATGTGACTGTACATACCGTACCCAGTCAATAAAGAGGACTTCTTACCACAAATTAAACTTTTCATCTCCTCAAGTATTTACTGTACAGTACCGATATTAATTATATAATGTATATCTGTTAGTCAGACTGAAACAAGTCATATATATACAGTATGTACCTTATGTGAAATAATTGGTTTACCCAGTCAGGATAGGAGAGATTAGGTTATGTTAGGTAATTCATGACAGCAAAACAAACCTAACCGAATCTGTCCCAGCTGACTGAGTAAACCAGACATTCCATAGACTTACTCAAATTTAGGTTTGGTTTGGTTAGCTTTTGTTAAATTATTAAACATATTACTGTCCTTATCTAACCTTACCATCCTAGCCCAACCCAATCAAACCAAATCTTACCTAACCAAACGTAACTTGAATTGAGTAAATCCGTCATTTCACAGTTTAACTAAACCAATGTTCTTGAATTTGGCCCTTAAAAATGAATAAGAATGTTCGTATTCAATATCTCCCTTAGACACAACAGGAACAGATATATAACCTTTATGCTTTGTTAACGACTCCCCAATTTCAAGCCTTGCCTTCGTACTAGGTTTTCTAAATCTGGCCCCTTCATCCGTTTGTTTTCTCTTTTTCTTTGTGGAATATATCCTATCTTGTTTTACACAATTTGTTTTACTTGGCTCTTTTATAGTGTTCACATCCAGAGGAAAACTAGTGATATTCCGTGGGAGTTGTGTGGCTGCATTCATTACAGCTATAGCTTTGGTTATAAGACTATCTACAGACTTCACAACTTGGAGGTCTTTTATATCTTTATACTTTGGCACTAGAGTTAACACAGTTTTGTTTGTCAGTTTCTCTACCTCTTCTTCTAATACTGATTTACTACCTGTACCTGACACCGCACTACAAACTACATCATGGAGAATTTCTATTTCTTTACCTGCATAAACTTTTGGTTTGGTTGGTTTATATTTGTTTTGCCTGAAGTCTACAACAGAATGTATATGCTTACAGATATTTCTTCTTCTATCATCATTGTCCTCACATGAACAACTATACATACATTTACATACATTACAATAGGGACACCTCTCTCTACAGGTCTCACAGGTCAAGTTACATGTCTTCACTACATACTGTTATCACATGATATCCGGATGATAATTGCCAACAAATACTTGACAAATCGTGAGATACACCCCAATTCTAAATAAAATAAAAACCATTTGGTGTATACAGTAGTCTCTGAAGTATGTGGAGGTGAGGAACACTTGGTAAATATGCAGTTTAGAAGAATAACCTAGGCCTATTGAATAGAAATTCAACATTGAGTAATTGACACTCTCCTTTTCATTTTGGTGTGATTGGATAACTTTGACCTCTTTGTATGGTAACTTACATAACTAGATACTGTCCTTTTCTGAGATTTATGATAGGGGGGAGAGTAGAAAAGAAGTTTTTGAGTAGGTGAGGGGCGGTTTTATTTTTATTTTTATTATTTTTTTTACCTTCCACATACAGTACTCCAACAGTATGAAACCCCAACGGAAAAATGGCATGCGGTGGTAATTCTGCATAAGAGTTCCACCTAGATTTTTCCCACTTTTTTAATGCATCTTTTTACTTGTTCTATTAATTGTTGGCCGGCCACAATACAGTATTGTGATGGGATATATAACTTTTTTATTTTTTACCTGACTTGGCCTGACCTAACCTCACCTAAATACACCTTAGACAGACTACTGAAATTTAACCTGTGCAGACTACCAGGACCTAACTTGGGCAAACTACCAGTACCTATTACATACAAACACTCAATGCTAAGTGCGACTTTACTGGGACCTAACTTAAGCAGAGTACCGATACCAGAACCAAATCAGACAGACAACCGGGACTAACCCAGATATTTTTGGTATACTGTATATTTCCCATGTGGAACTCTTATGCAGCTATACTGGCAGGGTTTGCATGGCCAGGGAAATTGAGAGATTACGTTAGCAATGAAGGCAATAACATTAATAGTTTACATAATTGTCATATAATGGAACTTACATATAGTTGTTTGGAAGATCTTGAGAACAGCTGAGATTCTTCTGAGCATGTGTGAGGATGTTTAAGTTAGGTTACCGTTACGCTAAAAGATATTTAGCTATTATAGATGAAGAATCTTGCACCTAATCAGATTTTCTGCAGTGGTCAGGTTTCTCAATTGCTTCCATAAAGTAAGTTATAGTTGTGTAGGCTACCCATACTCATATAACTTTACCTTACACTGAAAAAGAATCATGCAGGAAGGAATAAAACAGTACAGAATCTGATTACTGTATTATTTACAATCTTATTATTACATATATTTTTCTCTCTGATACAATAACATACAGCAGTTTTTGAGACACCAGGGTGAACATTATGCCCCTCTAGTCGGGAAGTGTATGAGAGGTTCGAACTTTCATATACTCCCCCACCCGGGTGTCTCAGAAATTGTGGTATGTGACTGTACATACCGTACCCAGTCAATAAAGAGGACTCCTTACCACAAATTAAACTTTTCATCTCCTCGAGTATTTACTGTACAGTACCGATATTAATTATATAATGTATATCTGTTAGTCAGACTGAAACAAGTCATATATATACAGTATGTACCTTATGTGAAATAATTGGTTTACCCAGTCAGGATAGGAGAGATTAGGTTATGTTAGGTCATTCATGACAGCTAACCGAATCTGTCCCAGCTGACTGAGTAAACCAGACATTCCATAGACTTACTCAAATTTAGGTTGGGTTTGGTTAGCTTTTGTTAAATTATTAAACATATTACTGTCTTTATCTAACCTTACCATCCTAGCCCAACCCAATCAAACCAAATCTTACCTAACCTAACCTAACCAAACGTAACCTGAATTGAGTAAATCCGTCATTTCACAGTTTAACTAAACCAATGTTCTTGAATTTGTCCCTTAAAAATGAATAAGAATGTTCGTATTCAATATCTCCCTTAGACACAACAGGAACAGATATATAACCTTTATGCTTTGTTAACGACTCCCCAATTTCAAGCCTTGCCTTCGTACTAGGTTTTCTAAATTCGGCCCCTTCATCCGTTTGTTTTCTCTTTTTCTTTGTGGAATATATCCTATCTTGTTTTACACAATTTGTTTTACTTGGCTCTTTTATAGTGTTTACATCCAGAGGAAAACTAGTGATATTCCGTGGGAGTTGTGTGGCTGCATTCATTACAGCTATAGCTTTGGTTAAAAGACTATCTACAGACTTCACAACTTGGAGGTCTTTTATATCTTTATACTTTGGCACTAGAGTTAACACAGTTTTGTTTGTCAGTTTCTCTACCTCTTCTTCTAATACTGATTTACTACCTGTACCTGACACTGCACCACAAACTACATCATGGAGAATTTCTATTTCTTTACCTGCATCTTTTGGTTTGGTTGGTTTATATTTGTTTTGCCTGAAGTCTACAACAGAATGTATATGCTTACAGATATTTCTTCTTCTATCATCATTGTCCTCACATGAACAACTATACATACATTTACATACATTACAATAGTGACACCTCTCTCTACAGGTCTCACAGGTCAAGTTACATGTCTTCACTACATATTGTTTATTTACATACAAGGCTGAATGCACCAGAAATACACCTTCATCCTTCTCAATCACCTCCAGATCTTTTCCTTGTCTATGGCACTCTGTAAAGTGAGACTTGTTTCTACTTACTGTTTTATTTTTTAGCAGGTTAATCATCCTTGAGTACAATTTGTCATTCACCATTTTTTCTAGGACTAATATTGTATGATCTAGTCTTTTAACCTTTCCATCTAAATAAATGTATTTCAACAACTTATGGATGCTCTCCAAGTTGTTATTTGTGGTGATGGTCACATTACTTCGGTAACATTTGGGCCAAAGTTTAACCCTGTCTTCTACTAAATAACATTTCCTGAAGTACTCATAAAAGGTACTGAACCCAGCCTCATCTAAGTATTTTAGGAAACCCTGGCACTCCTGGTTGAATATTTGTTCATCTGGCTCATCCATGAGAGCTCTAACCATCTGGTAGATAACTGCTTTTTCAGATGTTGGTGCAGTTATTTTAGAAGCTATACTCTTTCTAAAGGTTCTATCAGTATGCCAACTGGAGTTTAAGAAGACAGGAGTTCCTACTTTACTCATGGCTACCTTCCATGCATTTCTAAATATAGGATCATCATCACTCATAAAAGTGTTTGCATTGAGTGGACCAACACGTTCTTTCAGCTTAACTAAAAAAGCTTTAACTATCTCTTCATTGACAGTACTGCTAATCAAAAAAGCTACTGGAAATCCCTGATTACAATCATTTACTATCATTAAAGTGGTAAGCTGATAGCCTGTGTATTGACTAATACAGTGAGTGGAATCCATACACACTTGAAGTGTTTCTGTGTTGGTCAGATGGTTTAAGAACCAACATTCTTGACCCTGCTTCATAAATCCTAAAGCTAATTCTTTTTTATCTATATTTGGGTTCTCTGAATCTATTACTCCTTGATCTTTAAAAAACAGTAACTCATTAGCCTCCTTCAGCTCCTGTACAATGAAGCGTACACTTCTGTTATCCTCAGGATGTCGGCACTGGATATGGTGGAGTCCATAGTCTCTGGCAACATTTAGAATGTCTTGCTTTTTCAGAATTGATGCACGACTTCCTCCTGAAGTTTCTCGTACTCTGTCCAATATCTTGTTGTAGGAAATGCCTTGAGTAATCATCCCTGTCAGAAAATAATACTGTAGTACATTAGACCTCAAAGATGATGAAAAGTATATGGTAAACATGATACTGTACATGGCTTTATTTATATGGTCTGGTGCAGGCTTAAATCTGCATTACAATGATCTGTAAATGATAGCAGGCAGGCAGTGTGTATCCATAAGTTGTAAGGAAAGCAGCAGAGAGAGACAAGTATAGTGTATAGTGATCTGAACAACACCAAAACACTGAACTGGATGTGATGAATGCATCTTGGGCTAAAAACAAAACAATGAAAAATATTATGCTCAAATACTATTATGGTAAGGTACAGTAAGATACCAGACTTTCTGGGACACCCCAGCGAACATATGCCTTTCTGGTAGGGAAGTGTATGGGAGTTTGAACTCTCATACACTTTCCAACAAGAAGGGCATATGTTCGCTGGGGTGTCTCAGAAACTGTGGTATCTGACTGTACATATACTATGTACCAGTATGTACCGTATGTATAACTATAAAATATATTCTTGGCCCAATATTGCACAGAAATTATGTCACTGGGTGCCCAAGCAGAGGGACATCCTCGCCAATCTTAAAAATATATATATATATGTATTAACATTTTTACACAATATTAAGAATAAACATATAACATTGTTTGTTACTTTAGTGTACAAGGAGAAAAAATGAGTATGGAACTGTACCTGCAACTTTATCCTTCTCACATTTGGGCAGCTTCATGTGAACCAGATTAGGTACATCAAGGTTGTGACTGTAGTGGTCCAGAAAGTATACAACTTTAAAAGTCCCACGTATTATTTCAACTTCAATTGAAGATGTACAGAAGAAGCCTAACTTGCAGGTACCTGTAAACAAACATGCAGTAATATATTATGTTCCTTGCCTTAGGAATACCTTGTGAAGCACAGACAGGATATCGGTAACTAGATATTTTTCAATTGCATGATGCTGGCAAACAAAAGGGAGATACCGGTACAGTATATGAGCTCTAACTACATAATATATAAAACATTAGTAAAAAAATACAAGCTGCTTAATCTATGAAGTCACAAATGAGCAGGTGTTTGAACACAATGATACAATCTTTTATGCTCCGTGAACCTCTTCCATTCACTTAAATACTCTGGGGACCTCTTGGTAGAAGATCATATCAGATGACATGTCTTTTACTGAAGGAAGCATTTTAATATACCGGTATATATACTGTACTGTACAGTACAAATTATCATGAGACTGTGAGATGTAATCAGCCTGGGAAAACTAGAGATATAAGCCTTACCGACAGTGTAATTATAAAGTACTGTACAGCAACTACGAATATTAAGCAACTGAGGAGGAAGAGAGAAAACTGTACATCTTTAAAGTTTCTGTCACATGGACCCTTTGGTATGTTTGTACCTTGACTCTTTGTAGCACGTTTACTTCCTTCAGGACTGGATAACCTCTCTTTGCCAGATCTTCGACAATAATATGTTTTAGTTCTCCCAAGTGTGGTCTTCTTTGATCCACTGTGAAGGGTGTAATTAACTCCAACATCAGCCTCCAACCGGTTTTTCCATTCCATGAATTCTGTAAAGATAGAAAAACATTGGTTGGCCTTCAAAAATGAGCCACTCTCACTCATATACCTCTTAACTTCATCCTTCCACCTCACTCTTGGTCTGCCTCTTCCTCTCTGTCCTTCCACCTCACTCTCGTAACTTAATGTTGAAGTATTTGTGTAAGCATTTGCACAATATGATTCTACAACAGAATGCTATATATAATTCGAATCAAACTTAACCTAACCTGATATTCGGAGTCAGTCAAGTCGATCATAATATCCGGTTAATAATTCTGTAACATACCATACATTTCCCACTCCAATCTCCTACAAAAAATGAGAATTAAAGACACTTCCGGGATGTTTTGCCCACTGCATATACTGGTAATTCAATACCAGTAATAATTAATATTACCTAACTACACCTGATCAAACCTAACCCAATAACTTCGGTAAATTATAAAAATGTACAGGTGAGACTATATTATCTTGGTATTTATTGAAAGAATTACCGTTTTGCAGCAGTGTTGCCAGATCCGGCTAGGTCCCAGTATTTTACCCCTGTCATTTATTGTACTTTATCATGATTATTTCCCGGTAGTTTGCCCAGGTTAGGTCACGGTAGTCTGATGCGGTCTAGGTTAGGTTAGGTCAGGCTAATTTCAAAATGCCCCATTTGAATATGCCCTATCTTGGAAATGGGGCATTTGCGGAGAAAATGCCATAGAAGAAAATAGTCTTAGAATGGTCTGAATAAGTGGATAATGAAGGTAGAAAAACCGTACGCAATAACGGTAATTCATTCAATTTTTACCCAAATTACTACTTAAAATAATATGAAACACGAGGTGAAAGGGTTGCAGCCTAACCTAATCTACCCAGGGGCTTCCTTCAGTCCTGCAGTCTGCGATCTGATTATTATAGAATAATTAATCAAACCTGACAGGATCTCCCTAACTTATTAACCTGGATCAGGATAAACTACCAGTACCTACCTCTTTCCGAAGCAAATTGATGGTTAACTGTCTTCTTCAGCAGTATGTCATGGTCTTGTTGAAGGTGGTTCCTCAACAAGGCAAGTGTAAAAAAGTTTGTATCACATTCTTGACATCTGACATTATTATTTGGAATGTGTTGATCCTTTACCCCATGAACACCTCTCACATGTCTATTCAAGTTGGACTTATTATTATATATGTTATCACAATGCTTACAACGTAATCTTTCTTCTTTACTTCTCCCCGCCATTTTCGTGGTCAACACAGAAGAGATCGGAATCGGACAGTTTGTTTACAACTGGAAGCCAATCACAGGCGGAGAAGCGGGAGCCAATCACGAGCCCAGTAAAACTCGCGCATGCGTAGATGTGATGACTAACTCCTGCGGCGAAGCCCTCCCGTTGAGGGGATGGGCTATCTGTCATGGCCGCCAACCCACTTCCGGTGGTGACACGCCAGGGGGGGGGGGGGTGGCGAGCTCTATGTTTTTAGCTCTGTGATATTTACCCTTTTCTTAATTAAACAGAAATTTCCTTATACCTGGCAACACTGAAACTAAGCCCAGGCGCCAGTGTTGCCAGATGGCTATGGAAGCTTAGCAGTAGCCCAAAATATAGCCCAAAATATAGCCCCAAATATAGCCCAATATAATGCGGTCAATAGATAGAATAAAAATTAGTGATATATAACTTATGTAAATCAAAAATAAAATAAAGTAAAAAAAGAACAAAATAAAAGGAAGAGTCATAGAACTACAACAAAGGATAAAAATAAGATATGTGCCGTTAAAAAGACTAAACACCAAAATAAATAGGCTGCTGCCCCATCTGAGCTATAGATAGATTGTTACGAAAAGTTTGTTACAAAGAAATTTAAATATTTATTGTTAGAAAGAAATTAAATCTTCATTGTTACAAAGTAATTAAAATATTTATTGTTACAAAGAAATTTAAATATTGTTAGAAATGAAATGAAAAGTTTATTGTTACCAAGACGCATATATAACAATTAAAGATGAAAGTTGAAAGGAATAACAGTTAAGAAGGTTTATTATATTCTATCTTCACTCTCTTAATTATTCCTCTCTTCCCTCCTCTCCTCTCTTCCCTCTCCTCTCCTCTCTTCCCTCTCCTCTCTCTTCTCCCCTTCCCTTCTCTCCTCTCCTCTCCTCTCTCTTCCCTCTCCTCTCCTCTCTTCCCTCTCCTCTCTTCCCTTCCCTCCTCTCTTCTTTTCCCTCTCTCTCTCCTATTCTCTCCCCTTACCTCCTCTCCTCTCTTTCCTCTCTCTCTCCTATTCTCTCCCCTTCCCTCCTCTCTTCTCTTTCCTCTCTCTCTCCTATTCTCTCCCCTTCCCTCCTCTCCTCTCTTCCCTCTCCTCTCTCTTCTCCCCTTCCCTTCTCCCTCTCCTCTCCTCTCTTCCCTCTCTCTCTCTCCCCTTTCCTCTCCTCTTCTCCCTTCCCTCCACCCCTCCTATTCTCTCCCTCACTCTCTCTCCTTCCCCTCACCCCACCCCCTCCTCTTCACTCACTCCCCCCACCCTCCTATCTTCCCCCTCCGCACCCCCCCCCCCCAACACCAGACCAGCCAGGGCCGATTGGGGGGTGGGGGGGGGTGGCTTAACGTATGTACAGTTAGCTATAGGTTGTCTTGTATCCGGAAGCAGAGAGAGAGAGAGCGAGTGTGTGCGTGTGTGTGTGTGTGTGTGTGTGTGTGTGTGAGAGAGAGAGTGTGTGCGTGTGTGTGTGTGTGTGAGAGAGAGAGAGAGAGAGGGAGACTGTTGTGTGTGTGTGTGTGTGAGAGAGAGACTGTGTGTGTGTATGAGAGTGAGAGAGAGTGTGTGTGTGTGTGTGTGTGTGGGAAATAGAGAGAGAGAGGGAGAATGTTTGTGCGTGTGTGTGTGTGTGAGAGAGAGAGGGAGACTGTTTTGTGTTTGTGTGTGTGTGTGTGAGAGAGAGAGAGAGAGAGACTGTGTGTGAGAGTGTGTGTGTGTGTGTGTGAGAAAGAGAGAGAGAGACTGTGTGTGTTTGTGTGTGTGTGAGAGAGAGAGAGAGTGTGTGAGAGAGAGAGAGAGAGAGTGTGTGCGTGTGTGTGTGTGAAATAGAGAGAGAGAGAGAGAATGTGTGTGTTAGTTTGTGTGTGTGTGAGAGAGAGAGAATACAATAACAATAAATAATACAATAATTGGGGGGATTCTCATGGAGGGGAGAGGGGGAATTAGGGGGGTGTTAAGGGGGGGGTTACATGAGGGGAGGGGGGGGAAGGAACAAAAGTGTGTCGAGAGAGAAGGGGGGGAGGGGGCGAGGGGGTAGGCAAGGAATGGGAAAAGGGAAGGGGGTATTATACAGGTGTGGTTTGGGGGTTTGGGGGGGGACAGATGAGATGAGTTGCCGGCTTATATATTATTATTATTATTTAAATCTCATTTGTATTTTATTTCCTATTGTACATTTTATTAATAATATATATTTTCACCATCTCGTCTAATGTATTTTTGGATGTGTTATTATTTATTTAAAGCACTAAATAAATAAATAAATAAATAATAATACAATGAATAAAAAGCATCGTACATCAGCCACAAGTGTTGCCAACTAAAAATATTTACGCCCGCATTGGCTATTTTTTTTTTTTTTATAAAGGTGTACAAAGTTGCCTTGTTGATTTTTCCTATTAATTAATGCAGAATGATAATAATAAAAAAAAACATATTAATTATTGTTATAGTATAGTTGATAAATGAAGAGGGCTTAGAATAATGAAAATATTAATTGACTAAAATAAAAACCGCCCCATTTTTATAGCCATTTTTCATTTGTAGAATCTATAGAAATGAAAATAAAAATAAATAAAAATACAGCCATTTCTTCAGAAGTTTGAATAATGAAAATAGATAAACTTCAATAATGAAAATAAAAAAATAAATAAATATAATAAAACCCGCCCAATAATGAAAATAAATAAATAAATATAATAAAAAACAGCCCAATATAATTTTATAGCCAATATATTATAGTTGGTAACACTGCATACGTCAGGTGCTGCGGGTTCCTCACAAGAAAAACGACAAATCTTTAGACACTTGCTCATATTTTTCACAATTTTTCGTAATTTTTGGGATTAGTGATGTTCTCTGACAGTTTAAAAAGATAGAATAATATATCTTAGACATATTAAAACCGAAAATAGAGTCAAAATAAGGCTAAAAATCACCAAAATATGTGTTAAAGAGTATTATTGTGAAGGTACCGTTTCTTTTCACCTCTCCATGACACCTGCTGACTGCTGATTCATTCGTAAGTACATTTTTCACATAGTTTTTCTCTTAAACTATTCACTAACTTTAAAATAAACCTTCCCATTTATTTATTTAGCACACGAGACTAATTTAAAATATGATAAGATTAAAATATAATTTATTTTTCCATTAAATTTTTCACATTTTTCTATTATTTTTCACATTTTTCTATTAGTTTTTCACATTTTTTTATTAATCTTGTCACTAACTTTGGTAAATATTGAATGAATTACCGTTATTGCGTACGTTTTTTCTACCTTCATTACCCACTTATTTAGACCATTCTTAGACTATTTTCTTCTATGGCATTTCCTCCGCAAATGCCCCATTTCCAAGATAGGGCATATTCAAATATTGAAATTAGCCTGACCTTACCTGACCTTACCTAACCTAACCTAGACCGCATCAGACTACCGGGACCTAACCTGGGCAAACTACCGTGACCTAACCTGGGCAAACTACCGGGAAATAATCGTGGTAAAGTACAACAAATGACAGGGGTAAAATACTGGGACCCAGCCGGATCTGGCAACACTGCTGCAAAACGGTAATTCTTTCAATAAATACCGAAACTTTAAAATACACCGTTATTTATTGAAAGAATTACCGTTTTGTAGCAGTGTTGCCAGATCCTGCTAGGTCCCAGCATTTTGCCCCGGTCATTTCCTGTACTTTATCACGGTTATTTCCAAGTAGTTTGGCCAGGTTAGGTCCCGGTAGTTTGTCCAGGTTAGGTCCCAGTAGTTTGTCCAGGTTAGGTCCCGGTAGTTTGTCCAGGTTAGGTCCCAGTAGTTTGGCCAGGTTAGGTCCCGGTAGTCTGGCCAGGGTAGGTCCCGGTAGTTTGTACAGGTTAGGTCCCGGTAGTCTGGCCAGGGTAGGTCCCGGTAGTTTGCCCAGGTTAGGTCCCGGTAGTCTGATGTGGTCTAGGTCAGGTTAGGTCAGATCAGGTCAGGTTAATTTCAATATGCCCCATTTGAATATGACCTATCAACATACACCACAGAGGTCCTTGAATGTCACACACGGAGAAAAATATTTGGATACCTACCTAAAGTATCATTGAAATTACTTAAGGGGGTGGGGGTGTAGGGGGACAGGTTTGGGGGGGTTTTGGGGGGTGCGGGAGTAGGGGACAGGCTTGAGGGGGGGGTTAGGGGGGTGTAAGAGTAGGGGACAGGCTTGAGGGGGTTTTGGGGGGTGCGGGAGTAGGGAGACTGGCTTAGGGTGGGTAGAAAGCCTGTCCCCTATTCCTGCACCCCCCTAACCCCCCCCCAAGCCTGTCCCCCTACTCCCGCACCCCCCTAAAACCCCCCCCAAGCC
>JAWQEG010003304.1:0-36056 GCA_033782935.1 Petrolisthes cinctipes | reverse complement strand
CCTCTTCCTTCCTTCCTTCCTTCACTCGGTGGGATGCTGTGGTCTTGGGAGCAGTAAATAAAAAAAAATAATGTCATAAAGAAGCAACAAGGTGAAGTAGTTAAAGTTTCTCCCAACGTAATAATCTCGACTCGTACTTTTGTTTTGTAAGCTGCAAGGGTAACGTAATATGCAAACTCTCACCCTTCCCCTCTCTCCCTCACGTTTCACTCTCCCCCTCCCCCACTCCTCTCACCCTCTCCCTCGCCCCCTTCCCCCTTCCCCTCCTCTCCCCCTTCCCCTCCTCTCCCCCTCTCCCTCGCCCCCTTCTCACCCTCTCCCTCTCCCCTCACGTTTTACTCTCGGGCTCTCCTTCACTTCTCTCTTTCGCCCCCCCCCCTCCCCACTCCCCCCTATCTCACTTTCCTCCCCTATCCTCCTACGGTCTCACTTACCTTCCCTTCAACATACTGAAGCCAATCTCTCCTACTACCTCTCCTCCTCCTCCTCCTACCTTTCCTCCTCCTACTACTACCTTTCCTCCTCCTCCTCCTATCTTTCCTACTCCTCCTCCCTCTCCTCCTCCTAGCTCTCCTCCTACTACCTTTCCTCCTCCTCCTACTACCTCTCCTCCTCTTCCTCATACCATTCCTCCTTCTCCTACCTCTCCTTCTACTCCTACCTCTCCTCCTCCTTCATCTCCTCTGTGCTCTCGAGATTTTTCCCTCACTTTACCTCTCGCCTTTCTATAATCTCAACTTACCTCTCTCTCTCTCTCTCTCTCTCTCTCTCTCTCTCTCTCTCTCTCTCTCTCTCTCTCTCTCTCCTTTTCCCATTCTCTTCTCTTCTCTCTTCTCTTTGCATCTCATTTTACCTTTCTTCTCTCCTTTTCCATTTCTCTCTTTTCCTCTCTTATTACCTTTCTTTCCTCTCCTATTGTATGCTTCTCTCTTTCCTATCATTTATTCTTCTCTCTCTCTTCTATATTTTTCTCTCTTTCCTATATTTTATTCTTCTCTCTTTCCTATCTTTTATTTCTTCTCTCTCTTCTTGCCTTTCTGTTCTTTCCTTTTGTCGTTCTTTTACAAATTATTGTTTTGTTTCTAGCTAAGTCATTGTTAATTAATTATTCTCATATTTATACAGAATAAGACATTTGCAATATATCTGATATATATTTTGGTTTAGAAAGTATTAGATATAATTCCTGTATTGAGCAGGCTAACACACACACACTCGCTCACAGACACACACACACTCGCTCACAGACACACACACACACACACATACATAAATACGCCACACACAACATGGAATGCAAATTTGAGGTTGAAATCTATATGTAGCAGTTACAATATTTATAAGGATATTTATTGCCTTGAAGAATATCTTGTTAAACTTAGTAAGGCAAATGGCATTGTGTTGACAAAGTTACGTGCATCTAATAACAGGCTGCCAATCAACGTGGGAACATATAATAATATTAGACGAGAAGAACGTGTTTGTGGTAAATGTAATGCAAGAGTATTAGGTGACGAGTATCACGTATTGTTTATGTGTGAAAATGAAGAAATTGTTAGACTAAGAACTAAATATATTCCAAGATATTACAGAGACAGACCAAGTCATTTTAAGTATATCTTATTAATGCAGACAAGTAATGTAACGGTACTAAAGAATTTGGCTGTATTTGTAAAAGTTGTATTAAGTATGTTCAGGTAGTGGTAATGTGGCAACTCATGTGAGTGAACTATTTAGATAAGTCTAGGCAACTATTATAGTAACATTGTTAAAATATTTTGTTGGAGCTGTGCTCCATACTTTTTATAAAGTCTGAGCATTTAATAAAAATCAATCAATCAATCAATCAATCACATAAATAAACACACACACTCGCTCACTCACACACACTCGCTCACACACTCATTCATTCGCTCACACACACACACACACACACACACACACATAAACACACACACGCACATACTCTCACTCACACACGCACACACTTTCACAGACTCACACTCACGTACATGAATAGGCTTCTCCATTCTCTAAGCGGTTCACTCCCACCACCACCACCACCACCACCACCACCAGTAGTAATCTCCTTCATTATCCTCATCTCTTTGCTACATCCTCTTACCTCTCCAGTCAGATTTTGCTTTTTTTTCATTTTCTCTCTCTCTCTCTCTCTCTCTCTCTCTCTCTCTCTCTCTCTCTCTCTCTCTCTCTCTCTCTCTCTCTCTCTCTCTCTCTCTCTCTCTCTCTCTCTCTCTATCTATCTATCTATCTATCTATCTATCTATCTATCTATCTATCTATCTATCTATCTCTCTCTCTCTCTCTCTCTCTCTCTCTCTCTCTCTCTCTCTCTTTTCATCATTTCGGTCTGTCCCGCTCTTTCATCTATTTCCTTCGTGCCTGTCTGCTGTCTCTCGTCTTTATCACCTTCTCCTTGTCTTTCCTCTCTATCACCTTCTCCTTGTCTTTCCTCTCTATCACCTTCTCATTGTCCTTCCTCTATATCACCTCCTTGTCTCTCCTTCCTCTCACCTTCTCCTTATTCATTAATTTCATTAATTATGAAAATTTATTCCAGCTCTGTGCCCAGTCTGGTACGAGAAATAACGGTTATAAATTAAGAGGACAACGTTTTAACACACAACAGCGAAAGAACTTTTTCAATATCAGAGTCGTAAACTATTGGAATAAACTCCCGGCATCTGTAGTAGCAGCGAATACAGTAGAAACATTTAAAAATAGCCTCGATAAATATTTTCAAGAAAATGGGTTTTAATATGTTTTATTGTATTTTTTTTTTTTTCTCATATAGTAGTGAGTACTGTAGATGTTAGAATCAGATTTCAACCACTTTCCCTACATGCCTATAAAATTTCCTTGTGTGTTCTTTATAACAAGCAAGGTGTTATTTTCTATCTGTTTTTCCAACCGGCATATTCGGTGGGAGTGGTGGGTGGGGAGGAGCCTTGTCCTTTGCTATCCTTTCCTTCAACACGTAGTCTAGATTAGCATAGTTAAACAGGTAGGCTAACCTAGTAAAAGGTCACTATGGACCTCCTGTTGCCTGTACTTCCTTTGTATTCCTTTCTCTCACCTTCTCCTTTTCTCTTCTCTTTATCACCTTCTCCTTGTCTCACCTTTCTGTTACCTTCTCCCTGTCTCTCCTTTCCTTCTATTTTCTTCTTCGTTATTGCTGTCCCTCCACTATCACCTTTTCCCTGCCCCTCCTCTTCATTGCGTGCGTGCGTGTTTGCGTGCTCCTGTGTGTTTGCGTGTGCGTGTGTAATCCATATCATAACCAAGCAATTAAGTCCCTCGGAAACAGTAAAACCTTCAGATGAAATCTAGAGCAACTGATTCCTCAAACTATTCCAAGCAACAGGCCACCATTATGTCTGTTAATCTGGTTCTGTTTCCTGGCATACTTTAGAAGAATCAAGGCGCTCCAGTGTAAAAAAAGTGTTATTATTCCTTAACTCTATTAAAATACTGGACATTTTCACAACACAACCAAATTTTGATACGTTTACCTAAATCAACAACTCTCATATTCGTGTTTTATTTAATTTGATGTTTTGTTTATTTATTTTTGGTCATCCTTCCCAATACACCCTCCCTCCCTCCCTAACGCACTCTCCCTCCATTCCCAACGCACTCTCCCTCCCTCCCTAACGCACCCTCCCTTCCTTCCCAACACTCCCTCCCTCCCTTACCAACACACCCCCTTTCCCCAACACTCCCTCCCTCCCTTCCCAACACACCCTCCCTCCCTTCCCAACACACCCCCTTTCCCCAACACTCCCTCCCTCCCTTCCCAACACTCCCTCCCTTCCTTCCCAACACACACCCTCCCTCCCTCCCTCCCCACTCCTCTCTGATTTCATCCCATATTCCCTTCCCCATCCACCGCTCCTCTCTTTGTTTACTTCCCTCCCCAGCCCTCCCCTCCTCTCCCCTCCCCTTACCCAACCCTCCCCAACCCTACACTACCCTTCCAAACCCAACCCACACGTCCCTCCCCCAACCTTCCCCTCCTTTCCCCTCCCATCCCCTTCCCTTCACTCCCCTCACCTCCTCTACCCCAACCCAACACTACCCTACTCGTCTTTTCAGATTACCTCGCCACATCTTCCTTCCTTCATAACTTCGCTTCACTTTACCTCCTTCCTCTCTTCCCTCATATCCTCTTGACCATCCTTCCCCCCCCCCCCCTCCCTCAACTTCATATCCTGTCCTGCTGTCCCTCCCACCCTCATCTCCCCCCTCCCTTTCCAATTCTCTCCCTTTTCAATTTTCTCTCCTTTTCTCCCTACCTTTTCCAATTCTCTCCTTTTCAGTTTCTCTCATTTTCTCCCTCCCTTTCCAATTTTCTCTCATTTTCTCCCTCCCTTTCCAATTCTCCTGTTCTCCTTCCTTTTTCAATTTTCTCTCCTATTCTCCCTCCCTTTCCCATTTTCTCCTTTCCAATTTTTTCTCCTTTTCTCTCTCCCTTTCCAATTCTCTCTTCTCTTATCTCTCTCTTTCCTATTTTCTCTCAACTTTTCTCCCTCTTTCCTATTTTCTCTCAACTTTTCTCCCTCCCTTTCCAATTCTCTCCTTTTCTCCCTCATTTTCCAATTTTCTCTCCATTTCTCCCTCTCTTTCACTTTTCTCTCATTTTCTCCCTCCCTTTCCAATTTTCTCACCATTTTTCCATCTCTTTTCCCTTCTTTATCTCTTCAAATCTCACCATATTCACTTTCCTTCTACTTTCCCTCTTCCACTTTGCTTTCCTTTCCTTTCCTTTATATTTAATCTTGTCCCTCCCTCCACCTCATCTTCCCCACCCTCCTTACCTCCCTCCCTTACTCAAAATCATCTCCTCTTCCCTCAGTCACTCAATCCCTCTCCCTCCACCTCATCTCACCTACCCACCTCTCCCTCCACCTCATCTCACCTACCCACCTCTCCCTCCACCTCATCTCATCTCCACTTCATCTCATCTCCACCTCATCTCACCTACCCACCTCTCCCTCCACCTCATCTCCCCCACCTTCCCTCCCTCTCTCCACCTTCCCCCACCCTCCCCCCACCTTCCCTCCCTCTCTCCACCTTCCCCCACCCTCCCTCTACGTTCCCCCACCCTCCCTCTCTCCACATCATCTTCTCTCCCCTCCCTCATCTCCCCACCACCTTCCATCTCATATTCCCCACCCTCCCTCTTCCTCATTTCCCCCTCTATATGGAAACTTGAGCCTTCCACTACACATATTATATTCTGGGAAATTGTCAGTCTCATCGATGGCCTTCTGAGTGACTAACAGGGCTTCCATGGCTTCTACTGGTGGTGGTGGTGGTGGTGGTGGGTATAGAGTTGTAGTGTTGGTGGAGGTGTGGTGTTGGTGTAAGAATTGGTGGTTGTTTTGGTGGTGGTGGTTGTGGAATAGTTGGTGGTGTAGATGTGGTGGGTGGTGTTGGTGGTAGTGGAGGTGTGGTGTTGGTGGTGGAGATGTGGTGGTGTTGGGGATAGAGTGGTTGTGGTGGAATAGTTGGTGGTGTAGATGTGGTGGGTGGTGTTGGTGGTAGTGGAGGTGTGGTGTTGGTGGTGGTGGGGATAGAGTGGTGGTTATGGTGGTGGAAGTGTGTTGGTGGTAGTGGAGGTGTGGTGTTGGTGGGGATAGAGTAGTGGTTGTGGTGGTGGAAGTGTGTTGGTGGTGGTGGAGATGTGGTGGTGGGGATAGATTGGTCGTGGTGGTGTTGGTGGTGGAATAGTTGGTGGTGTAGATGTGGTGGGTGGTGTTGGTGGTAGTGGAGGTGTGGTGTTGGTGGTGGTGGGGATAGAGTGGTGGTTATGGTGGTGGAAGTGTGTAGTGGTGGAGATGTGGTGGTGGGGATAGATTGGTCGTGGTGGTGTTGGTGGTGGAATAGTTGGTGGATGGTGTGGTGGTGGTCATGGATGGTTTTGGTGGAGGTGGTGGTATTATTGTTATTGTTATTGTAATTGTTATTATTATTGTTTATTATTATTATTATTATGGTTTCTTCAAGATTTCCGACGCCAAAGAGTACTATTTCTGTCGTGAATGTAAACATAAGCATAAAAGAAAGGCTGCTTGAAAATGGAATAGAGAAAATAGAAGAAGATAGAGATGATGATGATGACAGTGATGAACATAGAAGTGTTAATATCTCCATGGTGAGGAAGATGGAAGGAGGAGGAGAAGGAGAAGTTGAGAGTAATAAGAAAAGGAGGAGGAAGAAGGAAGGAGATTGAGGAAGGAGATGAAGATAAAGAGTAATAGGAAGAAAAGGAGGAGGAAGAAGAAAGGAAGAGGAGTAAGGAGATGAAGATAGAGAGTAATGAGAAGAAAAGGAGGAGGAAGAAGGGTGGACGAAGAGTTGAAGATAAAGAGTAATAGGAAGAAAAGATAAAAGATAAAAGGAGATGGAAGAGGAGGAAGAGGAAATAATGTATAGGGCTGCCAGATATGGAAGAGAGAGA
This sequence comes from Petrolisthes cinctipes, assembly GCA_033782935.1. Classification (NCBI taxonomy): domain Eukaryota; kingdom Metazoa; phylum Arthropoda; class Malacostraca; order Decapoda; family Porcellanidae; genus Petrolisthes; species Petrolisthes cinctipes. The sequence continues at coordinate 29,572 of JAWQEG010003304.1, read as the reverse complement.
GAGAGAGAGAGAGAGAGAGAGAGAGAGAGAGAGAGAGGGAGAGGGAGAGGGAGAGGGAGAGGTATAGTACAGTAATAGGTAACGTGAGTAGCATTGGTGGGATGTTCAAACCATAACCAAACCTAATATTATACATTTCCTCACCCCTCACAACACACTATATATACATTCTGTCTACCACAACAACACACACCAAGAGATATTCACAACATGCATTTTTTTAATCGGCAGTTATTTTATTTTATTATTATTATTTCTTCAATGTCTTATTTTTTTAAGACCTACCATTTTTTTTCTAGTGATTCCGCAAGTGTGTGTGTGTGTGTGTGCGCATGCGTGCGTGTGTGTGTGTGTGTGTGTGTGTGTGTGTGTGTGTGTGTGTGTGTGTGTGTGTGTGTGTGTGTGCGTGTGTGTGTGTGCGTGTGTGTGTGTGTGTGCGTGTGTGTGTGTGTGTGTGTGTGTGTGTGTGTGTCGTCAATTCTCTCTCTTGTCTGTTTTTCTTTGACTTGCCTTTTTCATTTCTTTAAACTTTATCTCCCTGTTTACATTGTCCATATCTCTCTCTCTCTCTCTCTCTCTCTCTCTCTCTCTCTCTCTCTCTCTCTCTCTTCCTTCATCCTCATACCACCACCCTTTCTCCCTTCTCCTTTTTCCTCCACCCTTTTTCCTATCCTCTCCAAACACACCATCTTTTCCCTCCACCCCTTTTTCCCTTCTCCTTTTCCCTCCACTCTTTTTCCCTCCACTCTTTTTCCCTTCTCCCTCCACCCACCCTCCTATCCTCCTTTCCTTTCACTCCCATCCTCCAGCAACACATCCTCGCACCACCAGCTACAAAATCGTATCATTAGTCGCACGTCAAGGCCTCGGCAACACACACGGGAATATATCAGGATTTTTGTTGTGGAAAGTGACGATGTTTTCTGTGTGTGCAGGGTAAGGAACAAGAAGGTGGGTGGGAAGGGCTGGGAGTTGAAGTCGTGTATGAAACAGAGGATTTTGTGTGTGTGTGTGTGTGTTGTGTGTGTGTGTGTGTGTGTGTGTGTGTGTGTGTGTGTGTGTGTGTGTTTGCTCGTGCATGCGTAGGCCTATATGCGTATATGATTGTATTTACATTTTTATTGTGTATGTATGTGTGTGTGTCATATGTAGAAATGGCCACAAGATTCCCTGAACATATCGCGTTTTAAATGTTTACACCAGAGAGTAATAACATTTCATGAATGAATGAAGGGCTCAGAATGTATCATGAACGCTGATTGGTCGATTGGAAACAAGGGGATTAGCTTCAATGCAGAGAATATTAAAGCTATTATTATTTTACTACTTTCTGGAGTAAACAATATGGTTGCCGCATCTCACTAGACGTGTTCAGGGAATCTTGTGGCCAACTGTACATTCAAGTTCATTAAACTAAGCACTATTATTATTATTATGATCCAGCAGAAGAGCACATTTTTCAAACAAACAACAATAACAACACGATAATAGCCCTCCCCCTACCCCTGCTCCTGCCTCCCAATACACACACACACACACACACACACACACACACACACTCTCTCTCTCTCTCACAAATTTACTGGCGATCCATCCGATATCTCTCACAAACCTGACAATTTGTAAAGGGGATCATCAGAGTGTGTGTGTTGTGAGCCAGGGATGGGATGGATTAAACGTGTGTGTGTGTGTGTGTGTGTGTGTGTGTGTGTGTGTGTGTGTGTGTGTGTGTGTGTGTGTGCCTCTATCAATTTTGGTTGGTATGTTGTCATATATTAAGGGATTTGTTAACGTTTGTCACCTTCACGTCAGTAATGTACAGTGATTAGAGTGCCATATATATATATATATATATATATATATATATATATATATATATATATATATATATATATATATATATATATATATATATATATATATATATATATATATATATATATATATATATATATATATATATATATATATATATATATAAAATCTTAAACAGTTTCTCTATAGCGTTTTTTTTTATCTTTTTTTTTCTTCTTGTCAGAATTAAAGTTTCTGTGTTTCAAATTCCCGCTAGTGATTTTTTATATGAATAGATTTGATATGAGGATGAAAGAAGACCACCCTAGGCCTGGAAAACTTTTTAGGATGAGGGAGAATGTGATAGAGATTAGTGACAGATAAATACATAAAGGAAAGAAATATAAGGAAAGGAGCGACAGTTGAAGAATCTTTATATATTTCAATAGGGAGATCCTTTATATACTGTACATGCCCTGAACACACTTTTCATGACCGTACAATGAAAAATGAAAAAAAGTAGAGTGACGTTTTTTAATATAATCAAAAGGAAAAAGGTTAAGAGTAGACTTGACTTTTATTAACGACAATCACAAAGAATAAGGGAGAGAGCAGATGAACTGATATTTTTAACTACGGTACAAATAAAAGGAAAAAGGAACAAACCAGACTGAAGAATTTTTCGTTTAATGGGGTATATATATGGTAAATCTGGAGCAAGTGATTCCTCCAAACTATTCCAGGCAACAGGATGCCATTATTTTTCTCCATCTGGGTCTGTTTCCTGACATACTTTGGAGGAATCAAGCCACTCCAATCTATCAAAAGTATACTATCCCCTTAAAAATCCTTAGTAGAAAGAAGCTCCTGTGAAAGCCGAAGGGTTAGTGTAAATTATATTATGGAAAGGCTTTGTTCTACTGCAGGGAAAAAACTATATATAGATATTGACTCTATAAACTTTGTTACAGCGATAAACTTGTTATAACGTGTCGCCGTGTGTGTGTGTGTGTGTGTGTGGTGGTGGAAAGGTGGATGGTGGGTGAGGTGTGTGGTGGTGGTGGTGGGTGGGTAGTGTGTTGGCAATGTAGGGTCTTGATGGAGTGTTGGCATAGAGAGGTTGGTAATAGAATGTGTTGGCAGGATGGGTACAGAGTGGTTGATCCATGGTAATTGTGAGAAGTGTAGGCAAAGAGGGTGGCACAGTGTTGTCAGAGTGTGTGTGTGTATAGTGTGTGTTGGCAGAATTAAGTGGACGTGTGTTGGCAGAATTAGGTAGACGGTGTGTGTGTGTATATATGTGTGTGTGTGTGTGTGTGTGTGTTATCAGTGGAGTGGAGTGGAGTGGAGTAGAGGAACGTGGAACTTCATATTTAGGTGGAGTGAAATGGAGTAAAGTTTGGTATATAGAGGAGGCGTGTGTGTTGGCATGGAGTCGACTGGAGTACAAGGCGTGGGGGAGAGTAGCTGTATGTTGGTAGAGTGCCGTGGGAAGAGCAGGCGTGTATGTAGGTTTAGGAGGAGGGGGAGGAGGAGGAGTGGAAAGAGGAGGAAGTGGTGGAAGTAGAGGGAGTGTATGAGGATGAGGAGGTGAAGTGGAAGTAGAGGGAGTGGAGGAGGGAGGGGGCCCAAACGTGTGTGTGTGTGTGTGTGTGTGTGTGTGTGTGTGTGTGTGTGTGTGTGTGTGTTTACCCACTACAAGTTTATGTGTTGGACACTTTTTCCGGGCCGTATTTTCTCTGGGTTGTGAGAGGGTGTGAGTTATCGCTGTGGCAAGAGAGAGAGAGAGAGAGAGAGAGAGAGAGAGAGAGAGAGAGAGAGGTGCATGGGTGGGCTCCTCACTTCCACACACATGCAAATATACACATATCATCAGACACACGCGCACACACACACTTGAGTGAGGTCGTACGTTAACCTGCACTCGCATACATACACACACACACCTTCTTATGTATGTATGAATGAGTACAGCCATGGCTGAAAGTCTATGAGCAGGGGTTGATGTAAAGCCACAGCCAACACTGGGCAGAGAGTTTGAACAAGTTAAGTTTCCACACCACTCTGACCGTAGTAGCTCACAGCTGAACGAATTGTTAGTAATGTTGTTTTGGCACATTTTTTGTTCTTAGAATTACAAGAGATATCTGTACTACTGCTCATGGACTTTCATCCATGGCTGTACGTGGTGTGTCGCTTATGCATGCCAGTCAACATTTGCATATAATTGATACTAATTCCCATCTGTTTCCCTCTCCTTACTCCTCCCACCTCTCTCTCCCCGCCTCCTTTTCCCTCACAACTCCCACCTCTCTCGCTCTTCCGTCTCCTTTCTCTTTCCCCCATCCACTCTTGTTTCTGCTCCTTTCCACACTCCTCCCTTTTCCATTCCCACTCCTCTCTTTTCCATTCCCACTCCTCCCTTCTCCCTCCCCACTTCTCCTTTCTCCATCCCAACTTCTTCTTTCTCCCTCCCCACTTCTCCTTTCTTCCTCCCCACTTCTCCTTTCTCCCTTCTCCCCTCCCAACTCCTACCTTCTCCTTTCTCCCTCCCCCAATTTTTATTTCTGCTCCTCTCCCTTCTCTCCCTCTTTCTTCTTTTATCTCCCTTCTCTCTTATCTCCCTTCACCCCTCCTCCCTATCCCCCCTCACTTATCCCTCCCTCACAGTCCCTCACCACACACACTATCCCAGATCTCCCTTACTTCCTCCCTTACTACCCTTCCCCCTCACTCCACAATCCTCCTCTTCCCTCCCTAACCCTCTCCTTCTCCCTCCCTGTCCCTCTCCTTCTTCTGTCCTTCCCTCCTTCCGCCACATCCTCCCCTCGATAATTCCTTCCTCCCTCTCACTTTTGTATCCACTCTCCCTCCTCCTCCTCCCCCCTTTTTTTCCTCTTTACTTTCTCTTCGCTTCCATCTCCATTTTTATTCTTTCTTCAATTGTGTCGTCTTTCTAGTTTTTCCGTAGCCACTCTCGTCGTCCATTTGTATTTATTCATTTTTATTTACAGTATTTAATTTCCCTCCACTGTCCCTTCACTTTTTCTCTGTGCGTTTTTCATTTCCTGGCCATTTTATTTTTCTCAGACGAGTGGGTTATGTTCCTTTGCGAATTTGAGTCTCGACAACTACAGGTATATACTTTTAAGGACCCTGTGTGATCGTGTATGAAAATTGGAGGCTTCTGATTCCACCTGACCATACACCAAACAAGCTCCTTCCATATATTTGGTGTTTCGTGGTAATATTTGAAGGACCCATTTATCTCCAAAGTTCTGAGTACATCACAGGGTCCCTTAAGGGGTGATTGTCTCTAGTTGGTGAATTGGAAGGCTACTGATTCCTACAAACTATGCCGGGGAACAGACGCCCTCAGTACTATCCTCTTTAATAACTCTTAATATATATATACTGTACATACATGAATACATATCCAGTAACTACTTATAGGGAGTGGAAGTATGGTTGTTATATAGACAGTGGAAGTACGGTTGTTATTATAGACAGCAGAAGTATGGTTGTTATTATAGACAGTGCCAAACCTCACACCTCATCCCACTCAATGAAACTAAAGGCTTGAGACCCGTAGAGTTATTCAGGTTTGTTTTTACACCCACACTATAATTACATACTTCCTAACTCTCGCCTACTATACCCGGAAATATTAACTCACCCAACAGTCTAAATTGTACTCAAATTTTACTTTATATCTGACAAGAATGTATCTGCTCCCTCATTTAATTTCTTGGCTTTAATGGTAAGTGTATAATGCAATCTAAGTCCAATTACATGTACACCGATGATACAGTAAATTATATACATCGTAGAGTGCTGCTACGTCTCTCTCTCTCTCTCTCTCTCTCTCTCTCTCTCTCCACCACACCGTAATATCCGCCACCTCTGCCTGCCTTTAGGGTCTCTGCTTTTCCCAGGTATTGCTTCTCAGGGAAATATATAATAGCAAAGATTGGCAAGTTAGTGTAAACATTGATATATGGGGAACGAGAGACTTACATATTATTATCACCTCATCTCACCCACCTCCTTCATCCCTGTATTTGTTTTTATCCTACTTCCCTGCCTTTATATACACCATTTACATCCCCTTAAAGACCCTGTGATCGTGTATGAGACTTGGTGGCTTCTGATTCCTCCTGACTATGCCACGAAATAAGCTCCTTCGATATAGGTGTGTGTGTGTGTGTGTGTGTGTGTGATTTTCGTGGCAATATTGGAAGGACTCGCTAACCTCCAATTTTAATACTGCAAGATCGGGGTCCTAAAAATATTATTACAACGTGATTCGCCAGTCTCGGTCGCAACGATATAAGCTTTAATTATTTGTTGTATTTTTTTCCAAGTTCTTTATTTTACCTTTATTTTGTACAGTCACGAGCATTAATTCGTATACAGATTTGGTTGAAGCTTAGAACAATCCAATTCACAAACGATCTAATTCCAATGGAGATCTTATTATGCATTTGTATACTGTCACTAGGTATTCGAAGCACTCCTGAATACGTATTAGTGCTCGTGACTGTACATGCCCCAACAACAACAACAACAACAACAACAACAACAACACTGAGAGGAACGTTGATGCTAAAGACCGTGAAGTTAGATTAAGTCCTCTGTGGATATTGGAGGTAGATAAATAATGTCTCGTAATTAACAACAACGGTAAAATAAAAATGAAAACTATTATATTAATATTTAGGTAGCTGGGTTTTTGCCGCAGTTACCCACCTAATCACAGCACCAAAGAAAATTATTAATCTGTTCTATTATAATTATATTTGCCTCACCCTCCCCTCTCTCTCTCTCTCTCTCTCTCTCTCTCTCTCTCTCTCTCTCTCTCACAAACAAGACCACACCTCAGCCTGACTACTTGCTATATAAGGTTGGTTGTTGGAGTGGTCTGTCGGCAAATTCAGCTCTGCGGTTCCTGCTTAATATATTATAATGTCTGTTCTTGGGGTGGTTGTGTGTAGATTAATAGTATATATTATCTTTGCTGCAGAAAGTGTGAGTCGGTGGGTGGAAACTTGAAGAAGAGATGGAGGAGGTATAAATAAAGTCCTCGCCAAGATTATTATTATTATTTGGGTTGTGTGCAGTATAGATTATGGTATATATAAACATCTTTGGTATAGAGAGTGCGTGTGGGTCGGTATAGGTCGATATAGGAAACTTGAGGGGATTGGGGGGAAGGTAGGGAAATGAAGGAGGTGTTATACAGTGCTCACAACAATAGTCTGTCTGTACCACATGATAATTATACATTTCACAAGTCATCGAATTCTTAACTTGGTCTGTACTTGGGATGAAACGCTTTAATTAATTATTGGGATGGTATACTTTTGGTACAGTCATTGTCAAAAGTCCTGAAACCTGGTGAGTAAAAGCGAACTATTTGAGTGAATCATATGAACCAATATTGCACAGACCAACAGCAATAGTTTCGGATTATTTTTCGAAGCCATCTCATTGGAAGGTGTTGCAAGACTATTTGACCATGACTGTACATCAGAGCACCTTGATGCCTCCAAACTATGCCAGGAAACGGGACCAGGTTAACAACAACAACAACAACAATAATGGTGGCCTGTTGCATGGATTGGTTTGAAGGAATAATTTGTTGTTCCAGATTTACCAGCCAGCCTGAAGCACTGTACTCTACACTACATTAATTAAAGGAGGAATTTGTTGTTTGTAAAGTGATTGGGTGCTTGTGATTCCTCCTTAGTATGCCACGAAACAGATCCCCTATTAGTAACACTGGGGTCGTCTGTTTCCTGGCATAGTTTGGAGGAATCAGTAGCCCTCCAATGTTTTTTTTTTTTTTTTTTTTTTTACCAACAAGAGATTCCTCCCTAAATTAATATGAGTTGTGTAACCCGTTATCTTGGTAGACACGTGTTCATTCCCACACCTTGCAACGACAAAAACATTACAGTACGATGACTGTTAAAAGGAGGTCATCGATTGTTTGTATGTTTTGGGGTGAATTGGAGTCTGTGTAGTCCTCTGAAAAATCCAACAAAACGGAATCTTGTACTTTCATACTGAAGTGGTTTGTTGTCTGGCGTTGTTTGGATGAATCAGTAGCAGTCAAAAATAAAAATTAAATCCCTTAAACTAAATTATGTTCTTATCTTATTTCTGCTTCCCAGCCTTCATTCCCTCACTTCATTCCTCCCCCTCCCCCTTCCCCTCTCGTTCTTCCCTCTTCCCCTCTCGTTCTTCCCTCTTCCCCTCTCGTTCTTCCCTCTTTCCCTCTCGTTCTTCCCTCTTCCTTCTCTCTGTTCGTCCGTTCCTTACCTCCGTCCTACATCTCTCCTCTCAATCTTCTCCCTCGTCCTTTTCTCCTTTCATTCGTTTCTCAGCTTTTTTTTCCCCTTCATCCCCAAACTATACAAAAAAACAGGACCCAGATCTAACTAATATAAAGGTCACCCGTTTCCTGAAATAGTTAAGAAGGAATCATTATCATCATCATCATTTCCAAAAATAATCATTATCAAATTATAAGTTCTAGAGTTTTTATTATTTGTACTGTAGTCTCTCTTGTCAGCCATTTTGTGTGTGTGTGTGGGGGAGGGGGGTTATCTCTGACTTGGTATCAGTGTGGGTTTGGGTTATTCCGTTCCCACATGAGGCAACATTAGATAAATATATATATAAAAAAGTGTATATATTTTTACATGATACTTAAAACTGTCTCCTGCTGCGTTGTCCAATTTTAGGTGAAAACAGGAACGGAAGGGAACATCTTTCTCTTCGTTGATATTATAGAGGGTCTGATTATATTATGACGGAACATCGTGAAGAAAAAATAAAATAAGAGAGAGTTAGTAAGAGAAAGAGAGAGGGAGAAAGGTGGCGAGGGAGAGAGAGAGATAGGGGGGGTAGGAGAGAGAGAATTAGCGTGAATCACACACACACACACACACACACACAGAGAAAAAAAACCCAGAGTGCTCACGAAACGATTGCAACACATTAGAAATACACACACACACCCAGGGTTCACACGGCCTGAGGGGGAAGGAGGGGGGGGGGGAGAATATAAGGAGGTGACACGTCCACTCCCTTTGCAGTCAGTCGCTGGTGGGAGGCTTGACACACACAAACACACACACACACACACACACACAGACAGACACTTGTTCCTCGTCTTACAGGTAAATATTTCTACATGTAAATTATTTTGTACGTGTAAACTATTTTGTACGTGGGCAATACAGATTAAGGGGGTAATTCACTTTTGTTACATTGGAATGCCTTGATTCCTCCAAAGTATGCCAGGAAACAGGACCAGATGAACAAAAATAATGGTGTTCTGTTGCTTGGATTAGTTTGGAGGAATCAGTTGCTCCAGATTTACCAACACTGTACACATACTTCCCCCTTAAGGCTATTATATACATTTCTTTCTACATCAAATAGATTATATACTTCACATACACCCCTTCCCCACCCATCAACCTACAGATTCCATTCCACTGTCATGGTAAATCTGACTATAGTGTTTTCTTTTTCTTTTTTTTTGCAGGTTCAGCAAGTAGTAGTGGTGGTGGAGTCAAGATGAAGTTGGTATCTTTGGTGGTGGTGATGATGGAGGTGGTGGTGGTCTTAGCGTCAGGTGAGGCTCAGGTCTATTATAATTTATTGTATATTTTAAAATGTAGTATGAGTGTATGGTTTAAAATGTATTATTGTATACCGACAAACTTTGGGAATATATTATCTCCCATCGAAAAACGAAAAATTCACTTTACTCGATAGAGAGATGGATAAAAATGATGTATTATGGACCCAGTGAAGTAGTCAGAAAATTGGAGGTATAGGAGTCCTTCAAATATTGCCACGAAACACACACACCAAGGCCTATGTGGACGGAGCTTGTTTTATAGCATGGTCAGGAGGAATCACAAGCCTCCAATTTTCATACACGATCACAGGGTCCTTAAAACAATGTAAGAGCCCAGGTTAATCCCCTGTCCTAAGCGGAGCACCACAATACTGAAACTGAAACTGAAACATAGGCAGCATGCAAAATAAATTGTGGCTTTGTACCGATAGAATAACTATGTTGTTTGTCAGTGGAATCATCATAGCTATACACTGGGGAGAGGGGGAAGGGGGTCAGTAATTCAGTCCTGTACCGAAACACAACAACTTCGTAACCCATTCCTCCCGAACGAATCACTTCAGTTGGTTCTGGTTCTAGAGATTCATATTGTGCCTCGGATCAGGACAGAACACTGGGGAAAGTTTTGTTTGTGTGCTGCTGCTAAACTTAGAACTGTGAAGATTATAATAGGAAGAGATATTTCATACTGCATCTTGACAAACAAATAGTGAGGTTCAGCTTTGATGGTGGTTAGTGGCAAAGTCTTTATGGTATAGTTTTGATAATAATTACGTATAGTCCTGTACGGTAATGAACGCGTGTAGTACAGTAATGGACACACAGAGAAAGAGAAGTTACAGAGAGCATGGTTGGAGACACACAAGATATGATCAGGAATAAAAGAAAATGTGGGGACTTACTGTAGCTCTCTGATGCATAAATAAATAAATAAATACATAAATAAATACTTGTAGAAATAAACAAAGTCGCCTGTATACTTCATTCGTGGATTTGGAGAAGGTAATATGTATGTACACTCGCAATCCAAAATTTGTATCCAGGTCTTGTTGAAGTTTCGAATCATTTGACATACTAGTGAACCAATTACACGCTTATCCTGTTTCATATTTGCTTGAGCTTGCTTAATACTCGATCAGGCTATTTGAAGCAAGCCTGGATACATATTTTGGATTGCGAGTGTGCAGTACTATTGGCCACAAGAATTATTACACGCTCTTGGTTTCGAGGGCTTACAACAACATATAGGTAATGTATGACTACGTATAACTGCAGTACAACAATATTATTAGGTTTGTTGTTTTGCAATTACCGAGTCACTTGGCATACCATTCACTGCTGTATTTCCAGAATAATGACCTCTCTTTATAAATAGCCTGTGTAAGAATTCCTGTGACCAACCGTACAGTCTGTAGTGAATGACATGCAACCACCCCACCAACTTATATACAACAACCCCCCACCCCCAACGTTTACAAGTAGTACCACCCCACCAACGCATATATCCATTACACCAGGGTCTACATCCACCCCACCAACGTATTCGAGTACCGTCCCACCAACGTATTCGAGTACCGTCCCACCAACGTATACAACCACCCCACCAACTTATACAACCACCCCACCAACGTATGCAACCACCCCACCAACGTATACAACCACCCCACCAACGTATACAACCTCCCCACCAGGGATTACAACCTACTCACCAACAACCACAGAAGCACCTACCTGTAGCGGTGGGTTTACTCTTGTCGGCGGGAGATGCGTGCTGTTGGAGCCCTTTACACAGACCACGTGGGAAGAGTCCCGCTACCTGTGTCAGACTCTGGGTGGGGACTTGGTGGTGTTAGACTCGATGGACTTCTATGCTGACCTCCTTACACACATCAAAGACGCGGGTAAGTTAATTAAGGGGAGATTTATTCTCGTTTTTGGGAATTGAGAGGCTACTGATTCCCCTAAAACTATGCCACGAAACAGACCCACTTATTAGTAGCATTAAAATCGTCTGTTTCCTGGCTTAGCTTGAAGGAATCGATAGCCCCCCCCCCAAAAAAAAAAAAAAGCAGTCTCCTAAGTTATATGCTATAAAATTTACTGTAAGGTTTGAGTGTAGTAGAGAAGGGTCAGCAGGTGTGAATATAGCAGAAGTAAAGAAAATTAATCATACATCATACTCGTTATCATCATTAGTTTATATTGTGGGAGGAGGATCATTTTAGAGTTAAGGGATCATTTCAGTTTTTAAGGGGATAGTATACTTTTGGTTCATTAAGAGCACCTAGAGTAAACGTGAGGCAGTTTAAGCAACCCAGGTCCACCCATTCCTGCATTCAGTGTGTGACTCTCTTACCAGTGTTTCAACCCGAAGAAGAAGAAGTGGAACATATAGTCTTCTGTAGTTCAGTGTAGTATTAGACTTCTCCATAAAGAGAACACACACCAAGGAAATCCCATCTTACTCTTGCTTAGGGAGAGGTAGATAGGAATGAGTCGGGAAGAGATTGAGATAATGTGATACAATATTTCATGTCTTGTGTCTGTAATTTCTTTCCCCAGTCTACGACCCACAACAACTTACATACTACTGGGTACCTGATAATTGCTACGAGGTGAAAAGGGACATATTGTAGGAGCGTAGGAAATCAAATAACCCATAACCTCAGTGAGCATTTGCCTGTATGATAGTGTACTGAGAAGCTATGTACAGAAAATATGCTACAGTCTCCTACTTTTATTCAAGTTTCAAAACCTCTGTATATATTAATTATAATTAATTATCATTATATGCCTCTGCAGTCATTCTTTCCCAGTATTAATTTTCAGAGCATGGTTTTGCAGTTATATGCATAAGAGTTCTTGTTTTTCTTTTCAAGAAGTGATGATGGATAATATTCTTAGTACTGTATAGATTACTTAGGATGCAGCAATAACACACAACGAGACGAAACCAAGAGCAATCGTTTATTTACAGGTCTGGACACCCACAGCTACTGGGTGGGAGGAAGTGTAAATGACTGGTCCTGGATCTGGGTGGATGGTAGTGCTGTGAGGATGGAGACACCACTCTGGGCACAGTCTGGATATGATTCTCAGGTAGTTTTTTTTTTTTTTTTTTTTTTTTTTTTTTCTCAACCTGCTGCACGGTTCTCTGTTCATGCCACTCAAAAAACGTTTCACAACTATACTTATGTCAGTGTGGGTGGGTCCTTATAACACAACTTCATTCAATCGTCTTGCAGCCACTGCACTTAACCCTCTATTTCTAATCAGTGTCTTCATCACACCTGTTAATTTCCTCCCTTGTGTTACTCTGTTTTCCACTTCTTTCCCACACTTTCTTCTCTTTTCTAATATAACTACTGTCACGACTAGGGTATCGTGAACAAATAAAGAATAAGAAAAATAACAGACAAATCAAAATGAATTGATATCTGGAACTGGTTACTTCGTTCGCTGTTTTTTTTTTCAAACTCTCACACAAATCAACACCCTTTAATTAATATTAAAACTAAAATTACAGTGCAAACTTGCTCAACACGTGGTACACGATATGCCAATAAAAAACAAATCACAAACTCCTTTATGTTAAATAACAATAAATATATGCATTGAGCAATAAACACGCATCCCTGATATAAGAGTGGGGAGATGAAGGGGCAATATAAGGGGCAGAAACTTATACAAATCTAGGTCATACCTATGGAGACACACTTCTCACCTCTCGACTGGCCGGTAGTCCACACAATGAGACAGAATGAGCGCAGGGCATGTGCAGGTCGCGACCCCTGGCCCGTCCCTGACCCGTCACCAACCCACCCTTGCCACAGTTCCCATTTTAACAATAATTTATTCTCCCACTTATACTTTCCTTCTTCCCCCCTTTCACACATAATACAAGAGCTTGCCTATTTCCACATCCTATTATCAATGCTATCATAGTGTCAATAATACTTGACAATAAATTATAATGTCCTTCAAATGAAGGCAACACAGACCACGCTCAATTAACTTGGCGGTTGGTTCTAATTTCAGTTTTGACCCCTCCTGCCAATAAAAAAATTTACATAAAGACAATTAACATAATTATAAATACATAATACAAAATATACTACTGCAGATACCAAAATTCATACATATTTACATACAAAAATGCATAATTCAATGACACTATAAAGTGCTTAAACTCTTCAACCACATCGAGGTTCTTACCATAAACTTACCCACTGCACTGTGACTCACCCTCTCTCTCTCTCTCTCTCTCTCTCCACAACTTGCTTCAAATAGCGCCGTTCACATACCTCTGCAAAGCTCATCACTAATCTTACTAGATCTCTCTCGTTTCTAGCCAATAGTACCACATCATGTGCATACATCAAGTTTAACAGAAAATTATTTTCTCCACCCTGCAGCAATTTCACTCTTATTACCAATATTCTTGCTTTAACCTCTTTCATCACTCCATCCATGTACATGTTAAACAACCATGGTGACATCACACATCTTTGCCTCAATTGGAAACTAGTCACTTACTTTTCCCTCTATTCTCACACAAGCCAAGTCTAAATATATTTCTTGAACTATTGATTTTACTTACTACATCAATAACATTGAATATATAACAAATTGAATAATCTTTTCAGTAAGGTATTTTTAAATAATTCAGGCTAAACAGTACTTGAGAGTGAAACCATAGAGCTCAATTGCCCAAAGAGCCACGGGTTTTCCCATACATGACAGTATAATTTACCTGTACTATGTATTATTTTCATTATTATACTGACTGCCAATTATAGTTATTTATGTTGTACAATAGAGTAAATTCAGGAATGCATAATAATCTGTCTCTGCCCCCATTGACAAACCTATGTTCACCGTGACAGGAACCAGATGGATACAGTACTAACGGCAACTGCACTTTCCTCGACGATGACCGCTTCTTCTATATGAACGAGGATGACTGTAACAGTAATAGACAGTGTATCTGTCAGGCTGCCACGTCAAAGTTTGACTTTCCTGAGCCTGCCAGATTGCTTATAAATTCTGACCCTGCCATTGACATACCAATGATGGAAAGACCAGAAAATATAAACACAGGTGACACGGAGACTTTAGTTGCTATACCTACATTGACCTGCAGTGGGTCTTTCGTGCCTGTGGGTGGGAAATGTATACTGGTGGAGCCCTTTACCTCGACCACGTGGGATGAGTCACGGTACCTCTGTCAAACATTTGGTGGTGACTTGGTTGTCCTCCACTCCATGGATTTCTATGCTGCTCTGCTGGACTACATAGAAGAAAGAGGTGAGTTGTAGTGTAAGTGTTGGAACTGGATTGTATACAATGTGTAACAAGAGTTTCTGCGGATACATTCAGAAATGAAAAACAATATGATTCTGAATAGAAAATCTTTTGTACACAATTTAATTTCAAGAATTATTTTCATTGATATGTATAGTATCACTGAACAGTGTTGCTATGAAAAAAAAAAAAAAAATCTTAAAAAATTCGGTATTAAATTTTTTCATTTCGCAGAAATTCACAGAAATTCGTGATATACCCTGTACATGCAGGTACGCTAGTCGTAAAGCTTTAAGATAAGTTGCAAAGTGATGTATTTGACCTGTCCATAGACTGCCCAAGGGGGCTGACTTTATTCTCTGTGAATATTAGCCACCCTCCACAGGGCTAGAATAAAGATTGTTGTAGAATCTGGTCACTTTCGAGTGGATTTGACGAGATCTGCCAACATGTATTAAAAATCCACGTGAGGTGTACTGAAACTGGATTTTTTTTTTCACTGCTGTGTGGACCGCCAGCACACAGGGGGTGCATTTCCCTTTGCATGCAGCAGTGTAAACTCCCTCCCCCTTATGGTCCCTTCAGGGCTGGTCTCATGGAAGGTGCGGCCCCACTTGTAGCTCTTGTGGTAACGTGGACTTGGGCCCACAGCACTGGCTGTGGGATCAAAGACCTTTCCCCCAATCTCCCTGGCGATCGGAGGCCCCCAGCCTCCCTGGTTCAGTAAGCTCTGGTCCCATTTCCCTGGGATGTGCTTCGGTAGCCC
This sequence comes from Petrolisthes cinctipes, assembly GCA_033782935.1. Classification (NCBI taxonomy): domain Eukaryota; kingdom Metazoa; phylum Arthropoda; class Malacostraca; order Decapoda; family Porcellanidae; genus Petrolisthes; species Petrolisthes cinctipes. The sequence goes on along the minus strand of JAWQEG010003304.1, from coordinate 14,051 downwards.
AGGCATAAAGGGCCAGCCCCTCCTTTATTTTAATTTGTATTTTCCCTGTGACCACAGCGTACCGGGGGTCTGTGGGGCAGGAGGCCATTCTGCCCCGGGAGAACATCAACAACAACAACAACTTGTCCATAGAGCTTAGAATGTAGAAAATATTTTGCATGATAAAATACGAAAAGGAAAATCTATGGAAATGAAAGATCCATGTATCGGTGTCCTCAATAGTCAAATAATTTTCTTTCCTGCTGAAAGTTTACTCTGATCAAGTAGTTTATAGGAGGCAATATTATGACCCCATGATAAGAGAAGTTTCATTTACAATTAGACTAAGCCTCGCCTGCAACGTGGGCTGTGGTTGTCTAGGCGGTGACTTTCAGTCGCTAAATCTTCCCTATAGAAATATACCACAAAACACTCTCTGGAATGTGCTAATTTCGAAACAGTTTTTACTTTTTCTGTGCATTGCATAATTTTTAAATGATGCAAGAACAAACACAAACAAACATACATTACTGTTTTGTGCAATAGATGATTTATTGATGATTGAAATAGCTCTTTTTGTAATTTCAGTGCAATTTATATATCATATTTTTATGTAATGTGCTTGGCATCGAAATATTATTTTTTTCCTATTTTATTATAATTTCTCGTAATTCATGCCATATGCCTGTCTTTGATTATGGTGTTTGTAGGTCTTGACACTCACGACTACTGGGTTGGTGCCAGTGATGCAACCTATGAAGGGTCATGGAGGTGGGTGGATGGTACCTATGTCAAGATGGGTACTCCACTCTGGGCACTCTACTACCATGGTTCCAGTGACTATCATCAGGTGAGTACAAAATGCAATTAAAAGCATGACTTTGCATGTTAAAATATGTTAATTATATGCATTATAATTTAAGGGGAAATTCTCTTGTAACTATACTAGAAAACAGACACTTTTAATGGTACTAATAGAGGATCTCTTGTTTCGTGGCTTAGTTTGGAGGAATCACAGACCTTCCAATTCACCAACAGAAGAATCTCCCCTATCAAAGACTAAAGTAGTGTTGTGAAATTTGGTGAAGACATATTATGGTGAAGGGCTAACCAACCATACTGGACATATACGTTTCTGTGGTGCCCCTTGTTTATGGAGCAAATGTGTTACTCCCATTAGGCTCCTCAGTCTCTTTTACCCCACAATAATTTCACAAATACCTCTTTAACTATCCTTGTTTCATCAGTTCTCTCCATCATGTTGCAATATAATTTGAACTAGTGTCAAAGTCCTCTACCTCTTTGAAGATGGTTGTGGTAAAAATTTGAGACATGCCTCATAGCTCTCTTGACTGACCATCGTTCCTATTCACTTGCATGCAGTGATACCAGTGTAATCTGCTTACATGAGTCTCGTCACTCCATTCTTCACTAGTTTCATTCCTTGCTACATCAAATTTACCTTGACTACAGTTAAACACCTAAAATACACATACATTCAGGAATAATCACTGCAAGTAAATGCACGAAAATTGGCTAATTGTTTGGGGTCAGCGAAATAAAATTGTTCTCACTAATACCAATACTTTCATCAGCAAATCACTTGGCTAACACTTCCCCTTCTCTTTTCTATAATCGTGCATATATATGGATAAAGTAGATTACCTTCCCAGAGAAGCACAAAAAGTCATGGATCACACAGTATTGGTTGAGCATGTATAACACTTACCTTACTCCCCATCCAGGAACCATATATGAACACATCTTACGAGGACTGTGGACTTTTGAGCCTGTCGTCATTCTATTACCTTGTTGACTGGAACTGCCTTAATTCGTATCCCTGTATCTGCGAGGCACCTGGGGTATAGATATCTTAAGACCCTGTGATGTAGTAAGAAAATTGGAGGAAAATGAGTCCTTCAAATACTGCCACGAAACACCACCTATATGGAAGGAGCTTGTTTCGTGGCATAGCCTCTGGAGGAATCTGAGGCCACCAATACACGATCACAGGGTCCTTAATGAATTGAAGGGAGGTATGTATTGTACAGGAGTAAGGATTAATAAAACTTGAAGTAATAATAGAGGAACCAAGTGGGTCACTATAATTTTTATATATTGGCAAGGTAGATAGAAAGATTCAGAAGAAGACAAGAGATTAAATATTATCCTTAATGCTCGTGCTTCATTTGATTGACATGTAGAAAACAGAGGAATGTGACACACACACACACACACACACACAGGAGCTAGAATGAAGGCACGAAGCTCCCAAACAAAATTCAAGTACAGTAATGGGTAAAGTAGAGTAGCAGTGAGGGAGTAGGAAAGTAATGTACCCTCATCAATAAAACCTTTCATCCATGCAGTCTTGTGTTTTCATTTGTATGTTACAGTGTTTCCCAATGTGCATCCTTGTGGAGGTGGGTAAGTGGTTGAAAGGGGGGAGGGGAGGGGGAGAGTAGCAATACAGAAGAGAAATTGTATTGAAGTTGGACTGTGAAATTAAATGTTCTCTCTCTCTCTCTCTCTCTCTCTCTCTCTCTCTCTCTCTCTCTCTCTCTCTCTCTCTCTCTCTCTCTCGTAAATTGTGTTGAAGTTTGACTGAAATGAAATATACTCCTCTCTCTCTTAAATTGTGGTGAAGTTGGACTGTGATATGAAATGTATTCTCTCTCTTTCTCTCTCTCTAATTGTGGTGAAGTTGGACTGTGAAATGAAATGTACTCTCTCTCTCTCTCTCTCTCTCTCTCTCTCTCTCTCTCTCTCTCATACATACCATTACCACACACCACACCATTCAAACCACACATCTAACTGCAAATGCAAATGGAAACCAAATTCATTTCTCCCATTTTATTACTCCAAGTCTACATACAGTCTGCAAAAAAAGTTTTGGAACCACCCCTTTAACAGTGTGATGTAATATTGGTACTCCTGACTGGCAAGTGTCATACCTTCGCCACCCTCCCGGTCCCTCTGGCCTCCGTGCCCCAGGCCACTGTTCTTTCACCCAGTGCTATTTTTTCTGGGTATTTCACGGTTATTTTTGTTCTAAAATACTCAAACGCATTTCCTTATGTTTGATAATAAATAGTCAAATAGTAAGAGTTCTTGAACACTCAAAATTTAATTTAAAATCAGGTAAACTTTTGATATAAAAAAGTTGTCACTGCCTCGGCCCGCATATTATAGGCCTGGGGAAAGACGATACTCGTCCCGGATGACACGAGGCAACAGCTGCCCAGTCGGTGGAATACCAACCCTACACCGCTTATCCATGTTAAAATTAACGTAGGGGTGGTTCCAAAACTTTTTTAGCAGAGTGTACATGCCACCTGATCATATTATAGGGTACCGTGTAGCCAACTTGGAAACACATCCATGTAAATCCTTCAAAACTAATCTTTTCATATCTTTACTACACTTGCATGTTACAGTAACATAACATTGAAGACCACCTACATTTGTACATCTACCATACATACCAGTCGCTTTACCGGGACACACACACAGAGAGAGAGAGAGAGAGAGAGAGAGAGAGAGAGAGAGAGAGAGAGATAATATATTTCACAGTCACGCTCCAGTGATACTGTGGAGCCCTTCTCGTTTTCTCTCTTATCTTTCTCCTTCTCTTTCGGTCGTTCTTCTTACTCTTCCATTCTTTTCTTCCTTCTCTTATTTTCTTCTCTCTTTCATTTTCCTCCTTTCATTCTCCCTTTCTTTTCTTCCTTCTCTCCCTTTCTTTCTTTCTTTATCCTTTCCTCCTCCTCCTCCTCCTCCTTTTATTCTCCTCCCTTATTTATTCCTTTTTTTCCTTCTTTTATTTTCCTCCTCTTCCTCCTTCCTCTTCCTACCCCTCCTCTTTCTCCTTTCTCTTCCTACCTCTCTTTCTCCTTTCTCTTCCTACCCTTCCTCTTTCTCCTTCCTACCCCTCCTCTTCCTCCTTCCTCTTCCTACCCCCCCTACCTCTCCCTTCATTATTTTTTTCCCTCCTTTTCTCTTTACTTTTTTTTTTTATCCTTTTCATTTATTACCTCAACAAGCCACAAACACCTTCACATTCCCCACTACAAATTACTTCTTCATGTTTGTGTATATTCATTAATCTCTCCATCTAGATATTTTTATGATGTCTCCCTGTTCAGTGTGTGTGTGTGAAGCCTTCTCAACACAAACTATCCCAGGTTGAGATTGCTTCAAGAACGGAGTGTGTATATATATGTATGTAGGTATGTATGTGTCGGCCTGTGTGGTTTTAAAGCGAGGTATGTGTGTGTGTGTGTACCGTGGCGGGAGAGACGACAGGTGTGTATGAGAGGAAGATAAAAATAGGTGTACCAATGAGTCAACTTTTGAGTTCATATGAGAGAAGCCAGGTGGTGTGGTGTTAGTGTGTAAGTGTGTGTTATATGGTGATAGTGTGTGTGTGCTGGTGTGAGTTTTATGGTGATAGTGTGTGTTTGTATGTAGTATTTGTGTTATGTAGTGATAATGTGTTAGTAAGTTGGTAAGTAGGTAGGTGATGTAAGTAAAATAGATGAGGTTAATGTTAGGAAGTTGGTAAGTAGGTAGGTGATGTAAGTAAAATAGGTGAGGTTAATGTTAGTAAGTTGGTAAGCATGAGTAGATGTAAGTAGCAGTAAGTAGATAGGTAAGTAGGTAGATCGTGAAGAGGAAGAAACAAGGAGGAATTGACTAGGAAAATGTTGGTTATTATAAATTGAGACAGACTGACATATTGGGAGGAGTAAGGACAGGATATGGTTTGCTACAGAAAAAAGTGTATGGTTGGTTAATGGACTTCAATAGGGAACACACACACACACACACACACACACACACACACACACACACACACACACACACACACACACACACACACACACTCTCTCTCTCTCTCTCTCTCTCTCTCCTCTCTCTCTCTCTCTCTCTCTCTCTCTCTCTCTCCTCTCTCTCTCTCTCTCTCTCTCTCCTCTCTCTCTCTCTCTCTCTCTCTCTCTCCTTCCCTTAACCACCCCAACACACCCCTTCCCCAATCCACTCCCCCCCCCATTCACCCTCTCACTCTTCCCTCATCCAACCCCTACCCCCATCCACTCTTTCACCCCTATTCACCCCTACCTTCATCCACCATTTCCCCTATTCACCCTCTCACCCTTCCCTCATCCACCCCCTACCCCCATCCACTCTTTCACCCCTACCCTCATCCACCCCCTACCCCCATCCACTCTTTCACCCCTACTCTCATCCACCCCCTTCCACCTTCCACCCTTCCAATGTAGCTAAATGTATCGTGGAAACCATAACATTAATTACTCGCCTTGAGAACATTACTGAATATTACCCCTCTCATTTTTATATTGCCTTGCTGCCTCCCCCTTTAATTAACCATCAAGAATGTACTTTTTACTCCCTTAGCGAGCTGGGGAGATTAGTATTATGATTCTTGGGCAGGCAGGCGAAAGATTTTTATGTTAGGTTATGTTGGGTTAGGTAAGATGAGGATTGTTTAGGTTATGTTGTGTTAGGATAGGTGAGGTTGGATGAGGTTTGGTTGGGATAGGTGAGGTTTGTTTTGGGATAGGTTATGATGGGTGTGGTAAGGTGAGGTTTGGTTGGGTTCAGATAGGTGAGGTAAGGTGAGGTTTGTTTGGGTTGGGTGAGGTTTAGTTGGGTTGGGAGAGGTTTGGTTGGGTTGGAGTTGGTTGGGCTTAGTTTGGTTTGGTCACGTGTGGTTGAGTTGGGTATAGTAAACTTTTGTACTTAGTGGTAGTAGTGGTGATTGTGGTGGTTGGTGTTGATGGTGGTGGTGGTAGTGGTTGTGATAGTAGTGGTGCTTGTAAAGGGACAGCATGACAGAGTAGGTTGGGTGGGTTAGGAATTGGTAATAGGAATGGTATAAGACGAGGGTTGACTGAATAATAAGCAGATGTGAGGGGAAGAAAGAGAGATAGAGTTGGAGAAGGGATAAGGAGAGAGGAGGGGAAAGGAGAGATGAAGAGATGGAAGAGGGGGAAAGGAGAGAGGAGATGGAAGAGGGGAATAGGAGAGAGGAGATGGAAGAGGGAGAAGGAGAGATGGGGCGATGGAAGAGAGATAGAAATGAAGAGGTTAAGGAGAGATGAGGAGAGGAGTGGATAGAAGATGAGAAGACAAAGAGAGAGGAGGAATGAATACGTAAGGAATAGAGAGGGAATATATGAGTAATGATAAAAGGAGAGAGAGAGAGAGAGAGAGAGAGAGAGAGAGAGAGAGAGAGAGGAGGGTGGGGAAGAAGAGTAAAGGTAAAATGTAAGTAAAGAAATTTGGAGAAGAGAGGAGAGACAAGGAGTGAAAGACATGGTAGAGTAGAGAGTGGTGAGTGTTGGGTGTTGGGGGGGGGGAAGAACCATTACAATTCCATTACCTGGTTTGATGGTTGGAATAGCATAGTGAAACATACATACATACCTTCATACATACATACATACATACATTTATATATATATATACATACAGGCATACAGTATACAATAAATGCAATACATGCGTCTATACGGACATAGAGAAAGGTACACACACACACACACACACACACACACACACACACACAGACAGAGGAACACACACACACACACACACACAGACAGAGGAACACACACACACACACAGACAGAGGAACACACACACACACAGAAACACACACACACACAGAAACACACACACACACACACACACACACACACACACACACACACACACACAGACAGAGGGACATACACACACACACACACACACACACACACACAGAGGAACACACACACACACACACACACACACAGAGAGGGACAAGAGAGATGAAGGGAAGGAGTGAGTGAGAAGGGGATTAGGTTGGCATAAATCTGTATACATTATGTAGGAATAAATCGTTTACATTATGTTGTGTGTGGTGTATTTATCATTGAAACACGAGGAGGGCTATTCAAACACACACACACACACAGAGACAGACAGATACACACACAAGAGCTAAGGAGTGGATGAGAGTTGATTTTTCTATACACACACACACACACACACACACACACATACACAAGAGAGCTTAGTAGTGGATGGGAGTTAACTTTTCTACACACACACACACACACTCATACACACAAGAGCTAAGGAATGGATGGGAGTTGATTTTTCTATACACACACACACACACACATACACATACACAAGAGAGCTTAGTAGTGGATGGGAGTTAACTTTTCTACTTACTTACTTACTTACTTAAAGTTGTCCGTCGCAGACGACGATGACTTTGCACCATGCTGAAGAAGACTGAAGAATCAGGTTCGGTGCGGTTACACTCGATGGACTCGCTGGTGGCTGACGAGTCCAATCCTTGACTTGCATATGCGTCCACAAGTAAGGCACGGGAAATTACCTCCCGCTTGCTGTGGCGCATGACGCCGTTGTCGTCTTTCCTCCGCCAGAGTGTTGCAGTGGGTTGTTAGTTGCTCGGTGCCAGTGCGGCACAATGAGTGCCACTCTTGGCGGTTTTCAGCAGCTGCTTCAAGGTTAGTGGGCACTATTGCACATTTCTTTAGTGTAGTTTTAAGATGGTCTTTGAAGCGCTTGCGAGGGCCACCAGCATGCCGCCTGCCCAGACTCAGCTCACCATAAAGGACCTTGCGAGGAAGTCTGTCCTCTGGCATACGAATTGTGTGCCCCACCCAACGCAGTTGTCGTTGCGTGAGGATAGTCTCAAGGGGTTCAATTTGTGTTCGTCTGCGTATATCAGTGTGGGGAACCCTGTGCCACCACTTGAGCCCTAATATGCGCTGAAGGCAGTTGGTGTGGAAGGCTTCCAGCTTTTTTAAGTGGCGTCGATATGGTACCCACGATTCACTGCCATATAAAAGGATGGAGAGACAGATTGCCCTGTACGCAGATACCTTGGTGGTAGTGGTAAGGTCTCTGTTCAGAAAGACCCTGCGAGACAGTCTTCCAAAGGCAGCAGAAGCCAGTCCAATGCGGCGTTGAACCTCGCTTGTTAAGTCACAGGAGTCAGTAAGTACAGAGCCCAGGTAGGTGAACTCCTGGACATTCTTCAGAGGCTGTTGATTGATGGTGAACTCAACAGGCTCTCGCGGATGTTCATGCATACTTAGTACTTCTGTTTTGTTGATGTTGATGGCAAGTCCAGAACGAGTGTAGGCATTTGTCACAGCATTGATGGTGCGCTGAAGACCCTCATGTGATGAGCCAATTATGGCAGTGTCATCTGCATATTGCAGCTCATGGATTGCCTCCTCTGTTACCCGTGTCTTTGCTTGAAGGCGCCGGATGTTGAATAGGTTACCATCTAGCCGATAAGACAGCCGGACACCATCAGCAGGGTCAATTTGCTGCTTAGCGATGTTGGAAACAGCTGCAAGGAATAAGTTAAACATAATAGGAGCTATTACGCATCCCTGCTTCACCCCTGTGCCCACCAGGAAAGGTTCAGATTTTATCCCTGCACTGGAGACACGTGCCATTGAACCATCATGCAGTGATCTGAGGACAGCCAAGAATGTTGGAGGGCAGCCAAATTTCCTCAGTGCTTCCCATAGTAGGGGTCTGTTCACCGTATCGAACGCTTTAGCAAGATCCACAAACACCATGTAGAGGTCTTGATGCTGCTCTATGCTCTTCTCCTGAAGCTGTCTCGCCACAAACACCATATCAGTGGTGCTGCGTTCTCTCCTGAACCCACATTGGGATTCAGGCAGAACCCGCTCTGCAATGTTGTTGAGGATTCGGGAGAGCAGGATTTTTGTGAGGACTTTTCCCGAGGTGGAGAGAAGGGAGATGCCCCGGCTGTTGCCACATATGGCCCTATCACCTTTCTTTTTGTAAATGCTTATAATGTCTGCATCTTTCCACTGTTGTGGGCAGCATCTGGATTGCCACACTTCTTGTATGATGTTAAGCAGACAGTCTACAACAGCATTACCGCCATATTTCAGGATTTCCGCTGGAATGCTGTCTGGTCCAGTTGCCTTGTTGTTCTTCAGGCTATTGACGGCCAGGTGTACTTCTTGACGAGATGGAATGGTGTCAAGTTCTTGCATGGCAGGGAGATCAGGTAGGTTGTTAAGGAAGGTAGGATCTGTTGGGTTACTCCTGTTCAGAAGGTCTTCATAGTGTTCAGCCCAACGGCCTAGAATTTCAGACTTTTCAGTAATGAGTGTGGATCCATCAGCACTCCGGGTGGGACAAAATCTATTACTTTGGGGCCCATATGCCATCTTGAGGGCATTGTAAAATTGCTGTTGGTCTCCTACATCAGCAAAGCCCTGAATTTCACCTGCAAGCTTGGTCCACCACTCATTCTGCATTTTTCTAGTCTCACGCTGGACTCTTGAACGGAGTTCTGCAAGGTTTTCACGTGTTCTTGCGTTAGGATTGGCGAGTACTGACTGGTGAGCCCTTTTCTTTTCCTCTAGGAGCTGGTGAATGTCCTCAGCTTGCTCATCAAACCAATCTCTGTTTTTTCTTTTGATCGTACCAAGCACATTTCTGGCAGTGTTGAGGAGAACCTCACTTACTGTGCGCCATCTTACAGATAAGGTGTCTGTTGTTGCTGGGTTGTCATTGGGAGCTGGTGGTGCTAAATTTGCCAAAAGTTCTGCTTGAAGGGCAGCACGTTTCTCTTGGTCGCTGAGGGCTTTGATATTAAGGCAAGGCCTTGGTGCCTGTCGTCGTATCGGAGGTCGAATACGCAATTGCAAGATTGAACGGACAAGGCGGTGATCAGTCCATCCATCAGCACCTCGCATTGCTCTTGTAAGTACTACATCTCTCAGATCTCGCTGTCTTACAGTGACATAGTCGAGTAGATGCCATGTTTTGGATCTTGGGTGCATCCAGGTGGTTTTGTGCATCTCACGGAGTTGGGAACATTGTGTTTGTGATGGCCAGTTCATGCTGGGAGCAGAAAGTCAACAGGCGTAAACCATTGTCATTACATTTTCCAACTCCATGGTGACCAATGATTCCCTCCCATAGATGATGATTGCGCCCGACTCTGGCATTAAAGTCTCCGAGAAGAATTATTTTGTCTTCGTGAGGGATGGTCTGCATTATTGAATTTAGTTGTCCATAAAATCGATCTTTTATTTCCTCGTCTGTGTCTAGTGTAGGTGCATAGACATTGATTAGTGTGGCATTACGGTGGTTTGCTAGTGGAATGCGCCAGCTGATGAGCCTCTCACTGTGCCCAGTGGGAGATTGAGGGATTGAAGTGAGCAGTGATGTTTTAACTGCAAAAGCAACTCCATGAATACGTCGGGCTCCCTCTTGCAAGCCTCTCCAGAAGAAGGTGTAGCCCTCTCCTACTTCTGTGAGTGATCCCTCTGCTGATAGTCGTGTTTCACTGAGGGCAGCTATATCCACTCTATATCGCTTCAGCTCATGGGCAATAATAGCTGTTCGGCGTTGGGGTCTTTCATTATCGGTGAGGTCTAGTAGTGTACGCACATTCCATGTGCCAATTACAAGTTTCTTTGTTCTGTTTGGACCGAAATGGGGGTTGCCACGGCGAGGCTCGGTTACCTGCCCGTGGAGGTCGGAACAGGCAATGTTTGGGTCACCTTTTCTAGACCCCTCCCCATGCGGGGTGGGCGATGTGGATCCTAGAAAGGGCCGCCCAGTCGCCCTGGGAGCTGCCGAAGGAGGCCGCTGTTCCTGTCCCAGCCATCCAGCGACCTTCACCCCAGGGCCGCCTCACGTGCAGGGTCGGGACTAAGGGCTGCCAGTAACAACCTTACCTGCCCCCACCGCCCCTTCCCCATCGCCGGAGGACTTGTTGGAGTTGGAGAAAGGGAAAGGAAATGAAAATATATTGTAGGAGTAAAAGGTCAGCATAGGCAAGACTTGTGCAGTGATTGTTTAAGTGGAAGGTGGGTGCACAATCCTCAGTCCACTATCTTGGCAGTCCATCAGGTGATCCAGTGGCGGGTGAAGACCTTGACGACTGGACTAACGGGCTGCTGCATGGGCGTGCCAAGAGCCCGGTCTGTTGGGCCTTGCCTATTACGTCACCCCGAAGCAGATTTAATTTCGGGGTTTACTCCCCTAGCTCAAGTCCAGCCAAGGATATCCCACTGGGCTTGTGGGGCAGGGGTTGGTGTGGGACCAGGGCGTGTCCACACGTCGGTGGGCCATAGCCTCACACCTCTGGGGCCCCCTGCTGCTCCGAGATCCTCTGCTGGTTTAGCCTGGGGCCGCAAGGACCCAGTTACCGTGTGTGGCCACAAGGAGGCACAACAAAGGTCTTGACGATGGAGAGGCTGTGTACTGGCAGGGGGAGACTTACGCACTCGGCTCCTCCGTTCGCACGAGGCTAGCCAGCGGTGGCAACTGGAAGCGAGAGAGCATGCGAAGCAAGCAACACACGCTAACTTATAATTACCACACTAGACGCGTCACATCGCCCTGTGTGTTACACACACACACACACTAACTTTTCTACACACACACACACACACACACACACACACACACACACACACTAGAGCCAAGGAGGTGATGAGAGTTGATCTTTCTACACACACACACACACACACACAAGAGCCAAGGAGATGATGAGAGTTGATTTCTCTCTCTCTCTCTCTCTCTCTCTCTCTCTCTCTCTCTCTCTCTCTCTCTCTCTCTCTCCAGTCAAACAGCTAAGCCATATTCCCCGTCACGTCCTTCCCACTGATGTTACTGTGAACTGGAAATATTTGGGACCAAGTCTTCCAAAATTCATTCTCTCTCTCTCTCTCTCTCTCTCTCTCTCTCTCTCTCTCTCTCTCTCTCTCACTATAGACCACCCTTTTTTTAGTCCTCACCCTTTTTTTAGTCTTCTCACCCTTTTTATTCGTCCACCCTTTTTTATGTCACTCTTTTTTTTAGTCCTCACCCATTTTTTTAGTCCACCCTTTTTTTTAGTCCTCACCCTTTTTATTCGTCCACCCTTTTTTATGTCACCCTTTTTTTTAGTCCTCACCCTTTTTTTTAGTCCTCTCACCCTTTTTTTAGTCCTCTCACCCTTTTTATTCGTCCACCCTTTTTTTTAGTCCTCACCCATTTTTTTTAGACCTGTACCTTTATTGTAGACCTCTCACCCTTTTATTTACCTCTCACCCTTTTATATACCTCTCACCCTTTTATATACCTCTCACCCTTTGTTTATATATATACCTTTATTAGCCTTTTTTATCACCCTATTGTAGACCATTTTCACCCTTTTATTTTATCTCCCTTTTTTTTTTTTTACTTTTCATTAGACCGCTCTCACTTTTCATATTTCAGTGTTAGCTTGTTTCTATCATATCAGTATAAATATTATCATTAAAATTGGTTAGCATTGAAGACCCATTAAATGCCAATACACAGAATATATTTAGATCAGAAACTCAACCTTATATTTCTCTTTCAGGATTCAGACGGACCTTTGCCTCGGTCATGGAAGGGATGGAAGGACTGGCTCTCCTCTCCTGTTCATTCGTTACCATCTACTTCTCTCATATGTTGATGGCGTATTTAGCATGTAAAGGTAAGTTACGTAGAAATGATTGTCCACGTTTGAGAAAATTATTAGACTCATACACACGCAATCCAAAATTTGTTATCCAGGTCTTGTTGAAGTTTCGAATTATTTGACATACTAGTGAACATATTAACACGCTCATGCTGTTTCATAGTTTTTGCTTGAGCTCGCATAATACTCGATCAGGCTATTCGAAGCAAGCCTGGATACATATTTTGGATTGCGATTGTACACTTACTAGGGGGACGCCTGCACTTCAAAAAGGAGTATGTCCAACCCGAGAATCGATAATTAATTATGCAGGACGAAGGAAAATCGGGTGCCAAAGTGATCGACCCAGTGTTGTAGCCTCATTCAGTTCCTCCCAGTATGTTAGTCAGTCTGTGCTCATTGCAAGTGGAGGCCATTGTACCCCATCCCAGCTGCTCGTATCTGTATGTTAGTCAATCTGTGCTCGTTACAAGTGGAGGCCATTGTACCCCATCTCGGCTCGTATCGGTATGTCAGTCAGTCAGTGAGTCAGTTGGTGGGTTGGTGTCCTCATAAAGTCCCTCTGAATTCTCGTACCTGCAACTCCCAAACAACGTTGAGGGTTAAAGTTGTAATTGGTGGGGTCAGGCTTTGGTGTGGAGGAGAAGAGGAGGTTGGTGCAGGAGGAGAAGAGGAGGAGTTGGAGGGCTGGAGATGGGGGGGAGGGGGTAGTATTGGAGAGGTTTGGTGGAGGAGGAGAAGAGGAAGAGGGGTGGAGGTGGGGGGAGTATTGGAGAGGTTTGGTGGAGGAGTTGGGGATAAGAGGAGGAGGTTGGTAGACATATTGGATGATGATGAGGAGGAAGTTGGTGGGGAGTGTTGGAGAGAAGAGGAGGTTGGTGGGGAGTGTTGGAGAGAAGAGGAGGTTGGTGGGGAGTGTTGGAGAGAAGAGGAGGTTGGTGGGGAGTGTTGGAGAGAAAAGGAGGTTGGTGGGGTGTTGGAGAGAACAGGAGGTTGGTGGGGAGTGTTGGAGAGAAGAGGAGGTTGGTGGGGAGTGTTGGAGAGAAGAGGAGGTTGGTGGGGAGTGTTGGAGAGAAGAGGAGGTTGGTGGGGAGTGTTGGAGAGAAGAGAAGGTTGGTAGGGGTGATGGAGAGGAGGTAGGTTGGTGGGGGAGGTGTTGTAGACTTGGAGGAGGATCGTGGGGGTGATGGAGAGGAGGTAGAATGGTGGAGGTAATGGAGAGAAGGTCGGTTGGTGGTGTAGGAGAAAGAGAGGAGGAGGTAGGACAAGTGTCAGGAATGCTAGACAGGCTGGTCGAGGGTACTGTTGTGTAGGGATGGGAGTTGGAAAAATAAATAGAAGGACATGTGTAAAAGGAAGAGCTAGCAGTGGTAGAATAGTGACTGAAAAATATAGGAATAAATGGGAAGGAAAGATTGATGTGGTGTAGGGATGGGAGTTGGAAGATGATGATGTTTTCGGGTTTTATGCCTATCGACTCATGGTGTTGTTAGAAGAATAAATAGAAGGATATGTGTAAAAGGAATAG
>JAWQEG010003303.1:0-41968 GCA_033782935.1 Petrolisthes cinctipes | reverse complement strand
TTAGTTCGTTATTCCCTGGTTATGCGGTATTATTTATTTATTTATTTATTGTTATTATTTTATTATTGTTATTGATATTCTTTATATTTTTTATTATTATTATTATTAATATTTATATATTTATTATTATTTTTATTATTATTATTAGTAGTATTATCTACAATTTATTTATCTATTTCCGACAAAAAAAAATTACAGACTTTCGGGTAGAATGTTGGTCATATTATATAATGTTGTATATATTTTTCCACGCATCTAGAATTAATTTTGGTAGTAGTAGTAGTAGTAGTGGTAGTAGTAGTACAATGGTAGTGGTGGTGGTTGTATGGTGTTATGTAGTAGTTGTAGTAGTACAGTAGTAGTGGTCGTGGTTGTACGGTGGTGGTAGTAGTAGTAGTAGTAGTAGTAGTAGTACAGTAGTAGTGGTAGTAGCTGTACGGTAGTAGTTGTAGTAGAAGGAATATAATATGTAGTACCAGTAGTTATAGTGCAGATTAATATTATTCGATGTACGGTATAAAATTATAAAGCTAGTTAGTTAGTTAGTTATCAGATAAACATAATAATAATAATAATAATAACAATAACAATATTCACACTCCCAGTAAAACATTCCCTCCACACAATAACTATCCTTCCTTTGACCCGTTGAAAAACCTAATGTTAGTTTGTCGAGTGTCGGTCGGTTTGTTTATATTCCATCATAGACCTATAGAATGATAAGGGGTCGGTCATTTCTTGTGGCCGAGTTGGTAGGTAGGTAGGTAGGTAACTTTATTTTCATCCCCCCAAGAATGCACTATACGAGACAGAAAGAACACCACCTTATTAATAGTAAGTTATAATAGTAAGTTGAATTATACTAGTGTAATCTGTTTCCTTGTATACTGTAGTTTGGTGGAGTCATCAGTCTAACGGGAAAAATACTGTATCTCTTCGTCGCTCGGTTATTGTTTTTTTCCCCCCCTCTTTTCCTTGTTTTGTCTCTTTTCCTTTTCCTTGCTATATTTCTTCTTTTCTCCTTCTTCAATTTTTTTTTTTTGCTCTTCTTTGATTTATTATTCTCTCCTTCCTTCTTTGCTTCTTCTTTCCTTCCTTTGTGTCTTCTCCTTTACTTCCAAAATTAATTTCTTCTTCCCTCCTTCCTGAATTTATTCTCCTTTCCTTCCTGTCTCATTCCACTTATTCCCTTTTGCTTCTCTTTAGTGACGAAGAGCCTTTCCTAAATTAAATTTAATAATTAACACGACACTAAAGGCATAATTATTTAACAAGGTAAAAGCTCTTCATCACTCAATGTTTATTATATTGTAAGACGAATTATGGGGAGATTCTCTTGTTGGTGAAGTGGAAGGTCTGTGATTCTTCCAAACTATGCCACGAAACAAATCTCCTTATTAGTAACATTAAGATTGTCTGTTTCCTGGCATATTTAGGAGAAATCAGTACCCCTCCAATTTACCAACAAAAGAATCTCCCCTTAAGGATCCCCCGTGATGTAGTTAGTCAGAAAATTGGAGGTTAACGAGTCCTTCAAACATTGCCACGAAACACCACCTATATGGAAGGAGCTTGTTTCGTGGCATGGTCAGGAGGGATCAGAAGCCTCCAATTTTCATACACGATCACAGGGTCCTTATTTATACCACCCAAAGCATCGTCATGCTATCAATCACTCTGGTCCTTCATCCTCCAACTTCCATCCTCCATGCAGTCGGATATAAATTGAGGGTGTCCTACAGTCCCCTCTGAAAATGAGTTGCATGACGGAGGAAGCCATAATTAATTAGTCTGACCAGAGGACGGAGTAAAAATAAAATAAAAATGGTACTGGTGTGATTCCCACTTACCTGAGAAGCTGTTTAGAGAGAGGAGGATGAGGGAGATGATGATGAGGAGGAAGATGCCACCACCACCACCAACACCAACACCACTACTACTACAACACCTCCCGTCCCTCATTGTCTCTACAGTCCTTCTATGTCACTCTACACAACAACAACAATAATAGTAGTAGTAAGTAGTAACAGTCTTTTTTTATATATATTCTTTTTTGATATTGAGACAGGGCGACGGAGTTCAGTTCTCTTTAGACATCCTTAATTAAATAGTGTCTTGGGTTGTGGTTTTATATGCGTTATGTGAGCGTTAATTTAGAGACGGTCCTCCTCCTCCTTGCATCATAAGAAAAACTTGATCTTTGTTCTCAACGGGGACTGTTTTAACTAACTATATTTATTGCCGTCTGTTTCAGATTACTTTTAATGCTTTTCAAGAGGTTGTTTTTTTTCGAGAGTTTACACTGTTCAAACTATATAATTATTTTCTCTCTTTATAAAGGGCATATAATTTCCATTCAATTCACACTAGCTATTGTAACTATAGACAGGTTCCTTTATAACTGTATGATGTATCCTTTATGACGATCCTCCAAACTGTTTACATCAACAACCTTACATAACAACATTACATTAACTCTAATTTATTCATCCTTGGTGGGTAATTCGCCCTGTGTGCCGTGAACGCTCATGTCAGTCATTTTTCTCGACTCATGTCAGTGCATCATGATCTCCTCGGCCTGTTCACGAGGCCTACACACACGCCGAGTTGAACCTGTGTCTCGAAAACCACGGGGAGACGTGGATCAGTGACGGGGGAGTGAGGGAAAGGCAGGATATACTCTCCCGCTGGTGGCTGGCAACACACTGAACTCCCCTTGTTCCTCGGACCTCACCAGTCAGTTTGCTCTGCTGCCTCACTCCTCCTCCTACCACCAGAGGCAGAGGATACCCATGCATGATCCATCTCCATCACCACCACCACTACCACCATCTTGAAACACTAAATTGTATTACCTGTTGGTATATACGGCCATCAGACAGACCTCACTACTTTTTCCCTTCACCCAGTTGAAACACAATGCATTCTCTCCTCCTATCACTTTTCCTCCCCAGTTGAAACACATGCATTCTCTCCTACTATCACTTTTCATCTCCTCGGATATTTCGAAGATTGGTACACATTTAATTGCCGTACCAGATCTGAGACACCGATCGAGTTCCTGCGACCAAAAAAAAAAAAAAAAAAATTGGACGGAAGTGAAGATTAATTAGAACAGTTAATTTTGCCAGAGTGGGTAATTTAAAGGAGTTTTTTTATTTTTTTTATTATTGTAATGCGTGCAAATTGGAGTGCAACTGAATCCTCCAAACTATACTGTATAATGCTACCAAACAGATCCTCTATTCGTACACTGAGGTAGTTAGTTTGTTGCCTGCCACAGTTTGGAGGAATAAGTAACCCTCCAATTCACCAACAACAGATTAAATTGCCACCTTAATACTTTTGGTACATTGGAGTGCCTTGATTCCTCCACCAAAGTATACGGGGAAACGGGTCCGTAGAAGTTTGGGTGCCCCTTTGTACCCGAGCCAATCCCTTTCCTCTTTTTCCCTGCCCCTACGTTCCTTCTATTTTCCCACTTCGTGTTTGCTGTTCCTCTCTCTCTCTCTCTCTCTCTCTCTCTCTCTCTCTCTCTCTCTCTCTCTCTCTCTCTCTCTCTCTCTTGTAATGTAAGTACTGTATAAGTGTTTTTGCCCTAGCACCGTCTTACACTTTTTTCTTCCCACCTTTCATTCTTCGTGTCTCTCAAGTACACGACCAAACCACATCAACCTGACTTGCTTTATAATTATGGCAGAGTTGTCTTCAAAAGTGTGTTAAGGGGAGAATTCTCTTGTTGGTGAACTGGAAGGTGTCTGATTCGATCCTCCAAACTATGCCAGGAAATAGACGCCTTCAATGGTATTAATAGGGAATCTGTTTCGTAGCATAGGCTAGTTTGGAGGAATCAGAGACTTCTAATTCACCAACAAGAGAATCTCCCCTTAGAATGAGTTGAGGGAGTTCCAGGTGCATTTTCGCTATTCAATTCAAATGGTTTTCTACCTCAGGTAAGACCTTTGTGAAAAGTATAGTGCTAATGTTTGATGCAAAGCGAATTGGCAGTTGAGAGACAGGTGAAAAAGAGTGTGCGTTCATAGGGGATGAAACATATAGGACTCTGAGAGAGAGAGAGAGAGAGAGAGAGAGAGAGAGAGAGAGAGAGAGAGAGAGAGAGAGAGAGAGAGAGAGACTTATTCTTAGTCAGTTCCAATGGCCTTTATTAATGCCATGTGCATGTGTTTATGCTATTTTCTATTATAGTTAATCTGACGGAGGACGAGAAAATGACTGAGAATGCCCCATACCCGATGGCTTTACGATCTGATGCCCTTCCTCACACCAACCCTCCCATTTTATCCTCCGCAACAGGTGCAGTATGGTATGGGTTATATGTGTATGTGTAAATGCATAGTAATGTTGTGTGAAAAGTATAATAGTTATTCCTATACATACGTATATACATATACCAGGCTTTCATTTCCACGCTGGAGGTAGCCCCGTCACGTCGCACACCCTCCGAAACAAAATGCCCAATCATAGAACTCCCTCCCCCACACATACACTCCACATCTCAACCCCCCAATCCCTGTTGGAGGAGGGAGTAACCCTCACCGCACAACCGCATCTCCTTGTGGGACTACAGGGTACACAGCTATGTTTGCATCCATAGCAAGGCCCGACAGCAAAAGCTGGTTTACCCCTGCCTCTTCACTACAGGCAAAATCCCCCTCCAGCATTCAGCCGGCCATGGGCCACACTCAATGCAGGCCCCTCCTCCAAGGACCATGAAGCCGCGTCCACTCTTCAAGCATTCACCACCCTCCTCCACTCGTTTCTATCACGCGTAATCACTCTACCTTGCTCCACAGATATACCTCTTCCACTCAGAGCTCCTTTCACGGTGTCCATCCATCTCCTCTGTGGCCTTCCTCTCCTCCTTACACCTTCCACATTTGAGCCCCCTATCCTCTTTACCATTCTATTCTCCTTCATTCTCTCCACATGTCCAAACCATCTTAACACACTCTGCTCCTACATAACTAAATAAAAATGAGTTCTTTGAAAGAAAATTGTGTCTTAAAATAGAAAACATTTGTACATTTTATAACTTGCTTGACATGCGTTAAAAACTCCGTTGAATTATACTATTTGGAAAAGATAAGTGGCAGTTTTTGCCTTTCGATATATACGGAACATGTAAGGGTTGTGTCATCTATGTAAGAAACTATGTGTAGGCTATCTATACTAATATGCACTGCTTGTGTCTTGTATGATGTGTTTGTCTGTCCATGAGTGGGTATGAAGGAGCGAAATGTCTAGCACTGTATAATCAATCCCAGAACAAAGAAATATGAAATGGAGTGAGTATCGGTAAGTATATAGGTCAATAGGCAAGTAGGTAATTGGGTATAGTATAATGTAAGCGAGCATATATATGCCTGTACAGCGTGTGGGCAGAAACAACCTTGTGAGTTTGGTTCGGTTCGCAAATCGGACCATATGATCCTCTCTCTCTCTCTCTCTCTCTCTCTCTCTCTCTCTCTCTCTCAAATCCGCAGGTCTTCTTTCATCTTCAAATCTATATTGCTTTAAAAGAGATGCAGTTTTAGCCATCCGGGGTCAGCCACTGATGAGCATTTTATACACCCAACAGCTTAAATTGACAGCTAGATAAAACAAAAGTCTGGTATCATGAGAATGAAGAGAGAGGCTGGAGTTACTGTGAGTGGAAGTGAGGAAGTGAAAGAAGTGTGGAAGAGGCATTTTGATCTTTTGATGAATAAGGGGACGGGAGGGAAGGCGGTGGTGACATGCATGGGGATGGAGGCAGGTGGTAGACGACAGGGTGTACAGGGAGATTTAGGAAGGGAAGAGGTTAGGAAAGCAATAGGAAAGTTGAAGATGGGAAAGGCACCGGGGGTGGATGGGATAACTGCTGAAATGTTAAAGAGTGGAGGGGAGGTAGTTGTGGAGTGGATGTTGCTTATATGCACATTGGCCTGGAGGCAGGAAGAGGTGCCAGAGGATTGGAGGAGAGCCATAATTGTGCCTTTGCATAAGGGGAAGGGGAGTAAGGATGAGTGTGGTAGCTATAGGGGAATAAGCCTTCTTTGTGTACCGGTGAAGGTGTATGGAAAGGTTCTTACTGAAAGACTGGTTGAAGTAACAGGGAATAAAGTTAGTGAGGAGCAGGGAGAGTTCAGAAAGGGTAGAGGATGTGTGGACCAGATATTTGCATTAAAATCAATAGTGGAGAAATATATTGGGAAGGGTAGGAAGTTGTATGCTGCCTTCATGGACTTGGAGAAGGCATACAATAGGGTTGATAGGAGAGCTATGACAGAGGTGTTGAGAGTTAATGGTGTTGGGGGGTCTTTGCTGAAAGGCATTGAGGCCTTTTATGCAGACACAAAAGCATGTGTACGGGCAGAGGGTGATCTAAGTGAGAGTTTTAATATTAGTGTAGGGATGAGACAGGGGTGTGTTATGTCACCGTGGCTGTTCAATATATATATGAATGGTTGTATGAGAGAGATGAAAGCCAAAGTGAATGGCCTGGGGGTGAAGTTGAGGCTGAATGAATCAAATTGGTCTTTGGTGGCAAGTTTATTTGCTGATGAAACTGTGTTGATGTGAGATAACTCGGAGGGGGGAGATGATGGAGGAAGTGAAGGAGCTTAAGTACCTGGGTATAGTTTTGTGTAAACATGGAAGTATAGAAGGAGAAATTAGGGAGAGAGCAGTGAGGGGTAGACAGGTCATAGGATCACTGGTGAGGATTATGAAGGGTAGAAGTGTGAGTATGGAAGTGAAAAGGGGACTACGAAATAGTAAAATCCTGCCAACACTGACATATGCATCAGAGACATGGACATGGAGTAGGGCCCATCAGTCTAGAATAGGTGCAGTGGAAATTAGTTACTTGAGAAGAGCATGTGGAGTTACTAGGTGGGATGGAGAAAGTAATGAGAGTGTGTATGGAGAGATGTGGTATGAGTGAGAAGGCAATTGGTATTGAATGTGGAGTGGTTGAGAGAGTGAAGTTTGGACATGTAGAGAGAATGCAAGGTGTGGAGTTTGTAAAGAAGGTGTATGGAAGTGAAGTTGTGGGACCTGGTGTGAGAGGCAGACCTCCAGTTAGATGGCAGAACAGAGTGGAAGAGTACTGTATGTGGAGGAGAGAAAGTGAGGGGCAGAGTAGGGCTTGACCAAGTAAGGAGGTAATGTTGGAACAGGGAAAACTGGAGACACTTCTGCAGTGGCCACCCCCTTGGCGGGAGATAGATAAAAACAAAAATTAAAAGGGATGATGGTATTTTGTTCATAAATGTTATCATTAGATAGAATTTTCCATTCCCCCAAAAATAAGAAGGTCCCAAGCAAGATGGTCCGTACAAAACCTGATAAATAAATAAATAGACACAAGTATTGAACAACAACAACAACAGCTGATCGAGGAGGAACGCCGTGCACCTTTCTTGAACGAATACATGTGAGTTACCAATAATATAATTTGTCTTTATCTTCTAATTTTATTTTTATTTTTACTTAGCCCCGAGTGTTTGTAAAGGATATATGTAACAGTCACATAAATGTGTTGTTAGTCTGTTACATAACATAATAAGGTAAATATTGAAGGAATTACCGTTATTGCGTACGGTTTTTCTACCTTCAGTACCCACTTATCTAGACCATTCTAAGACTATTTTCGGTAAATATTGAATGAATTACCGTTATTGCGTACGGTTTTTCTACCTTCATTACCCACTATTTTAGACCATTCTACGACTATTTTCTTCTATGGCATTTTCTCCGCAAATGCCCCATTTCCAAGATAGGGCATATTCAAATGGGGCATTTTGAAATTAGCCTGACCTTACCTGACCTGACCTAACCTAACCTAACCTAGACCGCATCAGACTACCGGGACCTAACCTGGGCAAACTACCGGAACCTAACCTGGGCAAACTACCGGGAAATAATCGTGATAAAATACAATAAATGACTGGGGCAAAATACTGGGACCCAGCCGGATCTGGCAACACTG
Organism: Petrolisthes cinctipes; assembly: GCA_033782935.1. Taxonomy (NCBI): domain Eukaryota; kingdom Metazoa; phylum Arthropoda; class Malacostraca; order Decapoda; family Porcellanidae; genus Petrolisthes; species Petrolisthes cinctipes. Next base: position 33,975 of record JAWQEG010003303.1, on the reverse strand, counting down.
CTGCAAAACGGTAATTCTTTCAATAAATACCCTATTTTCTTTTATGGTATTTCCTCCGCAAATGCCCCATTTTCAAGATAGGTCATATTCAAATTGGGCATTTTGAAATTAGCCTGACCAGACCTAGACCGCATCAGACAACCAGGACCTAACCTGGGCAAACTACCGGTAAATAACCGTGGTAAAGTACAGGAAATGACCGGGGCAAAATACTAGGACCTAGCCGGATCTGGCAACACTGCTACAAAACGGTAATTCTTTCAATAAATACCCATAATAACTTACTTCATAATACTCCATGAATATTTCCAGGTGGTCATTTCTACAGCATAACTTACTCCAAAATACTCCATTCTATAGCATAACTTACTCCATTCTATAGCATAACTTACTCCATTCTATAGCATAACTTACTCCAATCAATACCATAAACTTACTCCATACATATTTCCAGGTGGTCAATTTCTGTGTTGCCATGGTTGACGTAACTACAGAAAATTTTGAGAAGCTGCTTCCAGAAATTTTAGCCGACTTAAAGTCAGCCGTATTTGTGGCTGTCGACGCAGAATTTACTGGTCTGTCATCAGGTAACTCCTATGATAATAGGTAAGGGTTAAATCAGATTCTTTATATTTACTGCATATTACTGAAGTGTCATTATTTCAATACAGAATTTTATGTTTTATTTATATGCAGCAAAACTTAAAATAGCTGAGTATCCTGAACAGAAGTGGGACATTCATTCAGCACTGAGACATGTTTTTTTCAGACATGATGAAACTGATGCAAGACAAGTTCAGCATTATTGGGAATTATGTGAACCCTTAGGACATTTGAGTATTGTTCTGTTATAACATATATCAAGGCTAGCGTAGAACGGCATATTGCAGTTTTGGATTTTACATTATAGGAATGCACTTCCCTAACAGATTCCAGGTTACTAAAATGTTAATATTAAAATTAAATTGACAAAGGTTATATTATTTTGTACTTTCTGCAGTATATTTGATGATGGGAATGAAAGATATGCAAAGCAACGTGAGAATCTCGACAGGATCACCATATGTCAGCTGGGTCTTGCTGCATACAAGGTACATTGTTATGTCATAACAGTATTGTTTGATGTTAATGAAATACTTTGAAACAACATGAATCAGCTTACAAACTTAGAGAGTTTATTATACACCGGAAAAGATTGAGTTGCCAGATGTCTTGAAATGTTCAGTTAATGAATAAAATACACTTTTCTTGGTGAACAGTACATTTTTCCTTTAATGTATAATACTGTACTATCGCCAACATTTATAGCTGGTACAGTTAGCGTCGTCAATCCTCTTTTCCCTGATGTGAATCCCATGCAGCTCAATTTAGTTCTTCCGAATCATTCATTGGTGAGAGAGAAAATCCAAGAGTGTAAGTAAGCTGGAACATTCCCTTTTTAATGGACACAATTGACGACGCTGACTGTACCAGCTATAAGTGTCGGTGATAGTACCTACTACTGGTTGTTGATGGTTATTTGTTTTGTAGTTATTGGTAATAAATATTGGAAATAATCTTGTTACCACCCCTGGTGATTACCATGAAGCATATCTCATACAGGGTATTCCAGACACCAATGGATACACAGTGATAACCTACAACTTTTACCTTCGTCCTCACTCCTGTGGATCCATCGATCCAATCTTTGTATGCCAAACCTCGGGCATAGAGTTCTTAAGAAAATATCAGTTTGACTTCAACAAGGTACTGTACTGCACTGTAAAGCATCAGAAACTTAGTCAGTTCTAATATGCTTTAAGAAGACAATGACAATGAACAAGTGTTGGTTTACTGGAAACCTGTTACTACAGTACTGTGTTGAAATATTATATATCTTCATATTATTGAAGTAAAACAGATCTGTGAGGATGGTGATATGAACCTATACTTGTACAAGGTAGAGGTTATCAATTGATGAGATGCACTGCATCTGTGAAACAATTTAAGTGGTACAGTAAATTAATTAATTTTTGTGTACAGTATATAAATTCCCTTCCTCCCAGAATCTTAGACAGGTATATTAACAATTGAAATATTTCAAACTTGGTGTTGGAGATAACAACATTGTATTATCTTTCCATTATGGGTAAGCTGGAATACTATCCTCATAATAAGTTAGCTGACGTAGCCTATAATACTTACAGTGGCTATATGATGGTGTACCCTTCATGAACCGTGATGAAGCAGATCGTCTGTCTCAGGAGCTGCAGTCCATTGTTGAGGGAAAGGAAAACTTACAACTTTCAGATGAGGTAAACCATCTTGCCATCTGCTGTGTGATGTCTTCCCACTGTGGGTTAGAACCAGAGTGGTTTCATCATGTTTTTATGCTGTGGAGTACTGAAACTGAATTATTTATATCAAAGACCTTCATATTACTACTGGAGTAAATAATAATCTCTTTTAAGTACAGTATTTATGTATAAAGAATTTCATTGCCTGCATTGAAAACTAAATGTGAAGAACTCTGATGTTAATGCTCATTTTTCTTAATATTTCAAATACAGTAGTTTGTACTGCTACTGACGAAGATATTCCTCCTAACCTTACCATTATAGTCCTCAGATAATGGAGGTGAATTTGTAAGTAGAAAATATGTTTTGACTTACCATTACCAAGGAATTAGCAAATCATCTGTTGGTTGTGAGAGAAGACAATTCCACACAGGGAGAAAGGTTAAAATATACAATAAAATAATTATTGGTTTAACATTATTTGATCAATGATAGGACTTATTTTCATACTGCATTATTAAAAAATATATTAATAACAAGAATCCCAACTTAGACAATAGTAGATCAGCACTCAACTTCATTGTTAACCGTGAAGGAGTTTCTGACTATCCATATCTCTAATTATTGAGTTGTGTTGTGGTTTATGGCAGCTTCGTGATCGTGTGCGTGCCATTGGAGAGTGGGCCAACACAGCACAAGATAATGACACATCCACTGTTTCTGTACCTTTGAGTGGCACTTCTAAATTACTCCTTGTAATTGCTGTACGGAACTTACTCATGGATGTCTGGGCCAGGATAGATAATGGGAAGGTGAGAAAAAATATAATATTACCTTAATACAGTGTTCTTAAATATTCTTTTCATTTTTTTTTTTTTTTTTTCATATACTCAAAAAATATATTGGACTGAAAATGTATACATTGTATCCAGAAACACTCATTACTGGACAGCAGAAACCTTCACTTTTGTAGTGTTCAGTATATTGTATAATCTAAAATGGAAGGACTGGTCAGGAAATTGAGGGATACACTAATACTGTATAGGGTTTTGGTGTTGTACTTTGAGCTTTCACCCAGTTATTGTATTCCAGTAATCTGGGATACACAATCAGGATATTATCCATCATTTTCATTAAATTTGCTGAATTCCTATATTTCTGTGTATGCATTAAACTTTCAATTCTCGTGACAGGTTGTGGTGCAAAAAGTATCTGAGACAGAAAAGAAGAAGCTCGATGCAGTGGATTCTGAGAAGCAAGAACTTGTGTCAGCTCTGTTGGAGAAATTTGAAGGGTTTTCTATTGTATTTAAATATCTGGCGGAGTTACAGAAGCCATTGGTTCTACACAATTGCTTCCTAGACTTGATGCTCATATACAAGCAGGTTTGTAAAAATGAGATTAATCATGAAGGGCTTGGTACAGTGAGGCTTAGTTGTATTATATTTAATTTTGTAGCACATCCAGTTAACTACAAAACATCTAAATGCTGCTGCATTATTATGGTTATATTTTTCTTGTCTTACAGGTTATGTTATCTGTGGGTTTTGTTTATTTTTTTAGATGATCGTAATATACATTTTTGAGATGGGGAGCTTGAAACGGGGAGTTAATGTGAATGTGGCCCATTTTACTGGTTGTTTCTGTCCCTTCCTTTGTATTCTAATTTCATTGTTCCATCCCTGGCTTTTCTAGCCCTCCGCCCACACACATCTTGAAGAAGGAAAGTAGGATATTGATGATAAATATATATTTGCAGTTTCATCGCAACTTACCACCATCGTATAAAACCTTCAAGACTGATTTACATCAGATGTTTCCTCTGATTTATGACACCAAGTTTGTGGCCTCTGAACTAAGATATGAGTACAAGGACTGTGACAGGAAAGGTAAGCTCTCATGGTTCTGACATAAAGTATAGGAAGAAGGAAAGATATTTTCAACATTCAATAATTATATAATCATTGATTTTTATTTATCATGGAAATGTATAAATATAAAAGTGTTTGAAGATTTTACCAGAGTTTAACTTATTGTGTGATGCAGGAATTATATTAAAAATAGCCTTATCCTAGCCAGGGCCACAACTTATTGGATAACTGTCCATATCCTGCCTCTCCTTTATGTCTCTTCCATCTCCTTCCAATCAGCAGTTTATGCCTGTATTTTTGTTTTGTAGTCATTTTAGTCCAACAATAATAATATAATGAATATATTATGATGAATTAGTCTCACATTCAAGTGTAATCGATCATATCTGTTATATTTCATCTGGTAATTCCTTGGATGTGAATGGGTTTTTCATTACAATTCAGTATGTGTAGAAGCAACTAAAGTAAAACTTAAGTATACTGTACTATGTTTTTACTTCCATCACTGTGCTTGGTATGATCTTACTTCACCTGTATAATCTATTGTACTATACGAGAAGTACAGTACATTTATTTGGAACTTAATTAAGCTAACAATTTTGTTCTCTCCTCACAGTGTACAACATCTTCAATGACACAGGTTTAGGCTCCCTGGCTGCCTCCTTGGGAAACGAACTGCCAGTTTTGTACCGTCCCTCACACACACACCTCCCCAAATTGAGTAAATACCTGCAAAGTGAGTATCAATGTATCTTGAAGTTCTAATCATTATTGTGTTCTGCTTCAAATTCTTTCTAGTTTGTGCAGTAACTATCATTTCCCTATTGGCGAACAGCAGTTAACATTCTTAACCTTTTCAAGTAGGTGAGATGTTGGCAAATTAAAGTTAATAGTCCTCTCGTGTCTTGTGTGTTATTAATTTTTGACTGAGGAGTGCAACTCTCCCTGAAGCTGGCTAGAACTCATTGCCAAAAGATTAGAGAAAAACCATAATTGTGCCTCTGTACAAGAGTAAAAGGAGTAGAATTGAGTGTTGAAGTTTACGGGAATAAGACGTATTAATGTGTGGGAAAAGTATATGAGAGGGTTGTTATAAAAAGAATGATTGAAGTAATTATATTATGTTACATTTATTAGCATTAATTTCTAATAATTACACAAGGGTGACATGTTTTGGATTATAGGAACTAATATAAGAGTTACATCATACAGCTAGTCTTTTATGTGTGTTAAAACATTGCTTACAGTAGCTGTACATCTCTCTTCCCCTAGATGGTGCATCTGCAAGACTACATGAAGCTGGATATGATGCTTATCTCACTGGCTTCTGTTTCATTAGTATGGCCCATCTTCATGCAATGCTGCAAATGCCATCGTGAGTGATTCAATGACTTATCATTTTGTTGGCCTGAAATGTACTGTATTGCAGATATACTTTTATATACAGGATTGTACAGAATTACCCAATATTTTAAATTATTGTGTTTCATCCTTCCTCATTTCTGTGTGATATATTCATAATGCTTCAGCTGTAATGATTCTGTAGCAGGAAGGGTGTTTAATGATTTTTTCAGATATTTATCACAATTTATAATGAGGAATATTTTTTCTTTACCTGAGAAAGTCAGATTTATATGATTTCATAAGTTATATATTCCATGTTTTATAAATCCTTTTCCTCATGTTATCAAACTAACTTCACCCAGGAGAACTCAACACAGACCTCTGAGTCCTCGTGAGCACCTTTATGCCGTCAAAAACCTTGCAAACAAAATCCAGATGCGTCAGTCAAGAGTCAAGTACATTGTGAGTATGATATGTACCTTTACCCTTGTACAGTATATATTTAGTTTCTTGTGTACCTGATACTGTAATCAAATATTTTTAGTTCTTGTCAGTTGCCGTAATAAATGTTGGAGAAAGGAATGAATGATGAGGGTGAGCAGTAGTGGTGCTGGTTTGTCGTTTCTTGAAATTTCCCTTATGTATAGAAGTTTATACTCACCTGACAGTCAATCATTTATTGACATCTGAATGCTTACAATCAACCTAAAAATTATCATGTAAGCCAATACAGGTACATTTTATCCACAGTGCCATGTATTTTCAAAACTCAGGAACTATTTTTTCTTTTCTTTTTTTTCAACAGATTTGTCCCTGATCCATTATATAGTATTTTACAAGTTCTAAAAACATTAAACACGGGTTTAACCAAGTAATGTACACTGATAGCTGGGATTTGCTTTAAATTTATGCTCCCAAACATTTATTAGCAATGACCAAGTATCGGAGAGAAATTATGTTAACAAAATTACTCCTTATAATATGATGCCAGTGATACTAAGGGACCCTGTGGTGCAGTCAGAAAATTGGAGTTAAAAGAACCCTTTATAAATTGCCATGAAACACCACATATAAGGAATGAGCTTGTTTTTTGGCATATTCAGGAGGAATCAGAAGCCTCCAATTTTCATACACGATCACAGGGTCCTTAAACCATCAACCCTCCTCCACCAGAACTTGGCCGGCCACGACCCGGTCAGCAGGCGTCCACCGTGGCTGCTGGTCCAGGCTCGGCAGGGGTGCTGGTGGTCCAGGCTCTCTCCCTCCCTGGTGTCCTCTTCCCTCTCTCACTTCGGCTCGGTTGATGTCAGGTCCCATGGCAGGAGTTCTGTACTCGTGGCAACTACCTCATGGAAGCGGTTGGTTGGTTGGTTGGAGTATCATTTTATTTTCCCTGTGTAAGGTACAGTAGGTTCGCATATTGCGCGCCTATTTGGGCAACAGAGGGGCTCGCTTAAAGAGAAATCGCATTCTATGAATACATGTTTATATGGGGAAAATTACTTATGGGCGGCCACTGCCTCACACTGACAATTTACAGATATCTTACAGTACTCTGGGTCACAAAAATATCGGTGTACGGGAGGTTCGATGTGTACTGGAAACATTTGAACAACTGCAGATGTCGCACACTACTCTTAAGGCGACCTTCGTTCCGTGGTTCAATATATTTCCAGCATATCAGGCACCAATGCTCAAAAATTCCTTCCACCTTGAATTCTTGTTAAGGGGATAAAGTATACTTTTGGTACATTAGAGTGCCTTGCTTCCTCTATAGCATGCCAAGAAACAGGACCAAGTTGGCAAAAATAATGGTGTCCTGTTGCTTGGAATAATTTGGAGGAATCAGTTAATATTTAATTATCAGTTAATATTTAATATTTAGAATGGTCAGAATAGTCAATATCAGAGGTACAATAATTTAGAAAACTTACCTGACATTCTGTATAATAATAAACAACCTACAGTAGGCCCTCGATATAAGATGATTAATCTTAGCACTATCCTTTTAACACTGGCTTAATAAATCACTTAATGTGTATGGTAATGAATAACAGAAGCCTGGGAAAACTTTTGGTGGTCTTTAATGAGGGACTGAGTGTAAAACGAAGTGGTATTTATTCATTGTATATTGAGGGTCTACAGTATAATATATGCCTTCTTCATTTCAGGACTAGTGATATAAAAGAAGGTTTGGCCAATGACAGATACTTAAAGGCTCAGGTGTACAACAAGTTCAGACACTCTGCAGCTCTCAGGACTCTAGGCTGGTAAGGATATTTCTTTTTTTCATACAGAAATATAAATACTATAGTCTATGTTTTCCCGTGACTGATGGAAATTACAGTATCTTTAAGGACCCTGTGATTGTGTGAGGACCCTGTGATACTCCCTGTGGGAGTATAGTAGGAGGGATGAAGGGGTGAGGAATAAGAGGGAGGTGGCTAGTGGGAAATTAGATGTAGAAGAGTATAGGGAGGAATATAAGAGGAGGGTGGGTGAGGTGCTGGGAGATGTAAGGATGGGGATAGGGGAGGGAGTGAGAGTGAATGCGGTGTATGAAATGTTTAAGATGAGAGTATTAAGGACAGCAGCAGAGGTAGTAGGATATAAGTCACAGAAGAGGGGCAAGAAAGGGAGTGCTTGGTGGACAGAAGAAGTGAAAGATGCTGTAGAGGATAAGAGGAAGGCATATAGGAGAACACTACAGAGGAATGTGCCGGAAGAAGTGAGAGAGAGATGGAAAAGAGAATATAATGTGTGTAAGAGACAAGTGAAAAGGATAGTGAGTCAGAGTAAAAGGAGAGTGGATGAGGAGTTTGGTATGAAGCTGAGTGAAAAGTTTAAAGAGAACAAGAAATTATTCTGGAAGGAGGTGAAAAGAGAAAGAGGAGAAGGAAAGTCTGGTAGTGTGAGAATGAAGAGAGAGGATGGAGTTACTGTGAGTAGAAGTGAGGAAGTGAAAGAAGTGTGGAAGAGGCATTTTGATCAGTTGATGAATGGGGGGACGGGAGGGGAGGCGGTGGTGACATGCATGAGGATGGAGGCAGGTGGTAGACGACAGGATGTACAGGGAGAATTAGGAAGGGAAGAGGTTAGGAAAGCAATAGGAAAGTTGAAGATGGGAAAGGCACCGGGGGTGGATGGGATAACTGCTGAAATGTTAAAGTGTGGGGGGGAGGAAGTGGTGGAGTGGATGTTGCTTATATGTACATTGGCGTGGAGGCAGGGAGAGGTGCCAGAGGATTGGAGGAGAGCCATAATTGTACCTTTGTATAAGGGGAAGGGGAGTAAGGATGAGTGTGGTAGCTATAGGGGAATAAGTCTTCTTAGTGTACCGGGGAAGGTTTACGGGAAGGTTCTTACTGAAAGACTGGTTGAAGTAACAGGGAATAAAGTTAGTGAGGAGCAGGGAGGGTTCAGAAAGGGTAGAGGATGTGTGGACCAAATATTTGCATTAAAATCAATAGTGGAGAAATATATTGGGAAGGGTAAGAAGTTGTATGCTGCCTTCATGGATTTGGAGAAGGCATACGATAGAGTTGATAGGAAAGCTATGACAGAGGTGTTGAGAATTTATGGTGTTGGGGGGCCTTTGCTGAAAGGTATTGAGGCTTTTTATGCAGATGCAAAAGCATGTGTACGGGTAGAGGGTGATCTAAGTGAGAGTTTTAATATTAGTGTAGGGCTGAGACAGGGGTGTGTTATGTCACCATGGTTGTTCAATATATATATGGATGGTTGTATGAGAGAGGTGAAAGCCAAAGTGAATGGTCTGGGGGTGAAGTTGAGGCTGAATGAAGCAAATTGGTCCCTGGTGGCAAGTTTGTTTGCAGATGACACTGTGCTGATGGCTGAGAATGAAAGGAATTTACAGAGAGTGGTGGACGAATTTCAGTCTGTGTGTAAACGAAGGAAATTGAAGGTGAATGTAGATAAAAGTAAAGTGATGGTATTTGAAAGAGCAGAAACTGAAGTGATTGACTTTGCTACACCTTACAGAGTGGCTGTACCAACTGGGACGAAGTGTGAGATAACTCTGAGGGGCGAGAGGATGGAGGAAGTGAAGGAGTTTAAGTACCTGGGTACAGTTATGTGTAAACATGGAAGTATGGAAGGAGAAATTAGGGAGAGAGCAGTGAAGGGTAGACAGGTCATAGGATCACTGGGGAGGATTATGAAGGGTAGAAGTGTGAGTATGGAAGTGAAAAGGGGACTACGAAATAGTATAATCCTGCCAACACTGACATATGCGTCGGAGACATGGACATGGAGTAGGGCGCATCAGTCTAGAATAGGTGCTGTGGAAATGAGTTACTTGAGAGGAGCATGTGGACTTACTAGATGGGATGGAGAAAGTAATGAGAGTGTGTATGAGAGATGTGGTATGAGTGAGAAGGCAATTGGCATTGAGTGTGGAGTGGTTGAGAGAGTGAAACGTGATACATTGAGATGGTTTGGACATGTGGAGAGAATGCAAGGCGAGGAATTTGTAAAGAAGGTGTATGGAAGTGAAGTTGTGGGACCTGGTGTGAGAGGCAGACCTCCGGTCAGATGGCAGAACAGAGTGGAAGAGTATGTAAAGGAGAGAAACATGAGGGGTAGAGTAGGGATGGACCAAGTAAGGAGGGAGTGTTGGAACAGGGAGAACTGGAGACACTTCTGCCGTGGCCACCCCCTTGGGGGGAGTTCCCGGAGGGAGCGAGGCGTCGGAGCTATAGATAGATAGATAGATAGTGATTGTGTATGAAAATTGGAGGCTTCTGATTCTTCCTGATCATACCTCGAAACAAGTTCCTTCCCTATACTGTAAGTGGTGTTTCATGACAATATTCGAAGGACTCATTTAACCCCAATTTTCATACTACAACACAGGGCCCCTTAAGTTATATCATAATGCTTAAAATTATTGGTCCAAGCTTGCTACCCAGGTATTTAAACCAATCAGAGTTGGGCCTAAATCAATTACTGTTTGTCAGAAAAGGAACTGAGTATGTTAGTGCAGGAGTTTGGATGGGTGTGCAGGAGGAGGAAACTGAGAGTGAATCTGGTAAAGAGCAAAGTAATGAGATGTAGGAGGGGAGCAGAAAGAAGAAGGATGAATATAATGCTAGATGGTGAAATATTGGAGGTGGTGGAGTGCTTTAAGTATTTGGAACCAAAGGGGACGGTGGATAGCAAAATAGAGACCGAGGTAAAATCTAGAATAAATGAGGTAGGAAAGGTGCTAGGAGGAATGAATAGGATGTTTGGCTGTAAGTCACTTAGAATGGATGTAAAGAGGAAGTTGTATGAAGGGATACCAGTGCCTACTGCACTGTATGGAGCGGAAACATGGAATATGGGAGAAAGTGAGAAGAGAAGGTTGAATGTAGTAGAGATGAGATGTCTGAGAAGCATGTGTGGTGTGACTCAAATGGACAGAGTCAGGAATGAGGAAGCGAGGAGAAGAACAGGTGTCGTGAGAGAGTTAGCGGGCCATGCAGAGCCGCGTGTATTAATATGGTTTGGACATGTGGAGAGAATGGAGGAAAATAGAATGGTAAAGAGGATAGGGGGCTCAGATGTGGGAGGTGTAAGGAGGAGAGGAAGGCCACAGAGGAGATGGATGGACACCGTGAAAGGAGCTCTGAGTGGAAGAGGTATACCTGTGGAGGAAGGTAGAGTGATTACGCGTGATAGAAACGAGTGGAGGAGGGTGGTGAATGCTTGAAGAGTGGACGCGGCTTCATGGTCCTTGGAGGAGTGGCCTGCATTGAGTGTGGCCCATGGCCGGCTGAATGCTGGAGGGGGAGTTGCCCTGTAGTGAAGTGGCAGGGGTAAACCAGCTTTTGCTGTCGGGCCTTGCTATGGATGCAAACATAGCTGTATCCCTTGTAGTCCCACAAGGAGATGCGGTTGTACGGTGGGGGTGCTCCCTCCTCCAACAGGGATTGAGGGGTTGAGATGTGGAGTGTATGTGTGTGTGGGGGAGGGAAGTTCTACGTTTTGGCATTTTGTTTTGGAGGGTGTGCAACGTGACAGGGCTACCTCCAGCGTGGAGATGAAAGCCTGGTACAGTATATGTATGTATGTAGATGTAAGCTAACTAGAAACCTCATAATGAAGTTAGCAGTGGATATTATATGGTCAGCCAGATAAAGATTAAATAATTTATTTATTGTGTAAATGAAGTAAGTAGTACTGTATGATGATTGTGTGAATTGATTTTAATTATTTAAGATTACTGTTTAAAAATATCCTATGGATTTTCATAGGCCTTACAGATGAGTTTCTTCCCTTAAAGGTCTGTGGGCTTGGTGTCGTCAGGTTTGAGCGCTTGGCTGTTCTACAATACGTTCAAGAAGGCCCTAGCATAAACAAATTCAATATGCATTATAGTCAGTATTCTTTTTCTTAGCTAATGTAATGGTACGTTGGTGGAGGAGGATGATAAACAGTAAAGTGTCTCCATGTAAAGTCTATAGAGACATTATACTACAGTAGTCACTACCAGTTCTTGGCACATGACCTCTGATGACAGCCTTTGTACAGCCGGCAGCATAAATTCGCGTCCATCTCACTTACTAAATAATGCTAATATGACTGACCAGATAGTTGCATTCTGAACCAGTTTCTATTCTAACAATATGGGTAATTTACCACATGAGAAGTAGGCTATATCGGTCATCTCTGCATTCAAACTGGGTTACAACATCACTATACCTCATACACACATACCGTACCGTGGGCCATATGCAAGAAAGTTTGTGGTGCAGCACTATCAGTCTACCTCTGGTTGATAATTAATTATTGTACCGTACCATGGGCCATATTCAAGAACATTTGTGGTGCATACGATGACATGGTACTGGTACAACGGCTCCATGGACAAACAATACTGTACCATGGGCCATATTCAAGAACGTTTGAGGTGCATACGATGGCTGGTGTGGTACCTATATGACGGGTTCATAAACAAACAACAGAGCCATATCGTACAGTACCACACCATCGTATACACCACGGATGTTCTTGAATACCATCTCATACCATGTTCCATTAAAAAATAACACACATTTCCCCTCCATACTAATCTTTCCTCAATCTAAAATTTTAATACAGTATCTTAAAATTTTGTGTATTAGAAAAAAAAAAACATATGAATAACAATGCGAGGTGGGAAACTGCAAAACTGTATTAGACGTGAATATTTGTTCTGATACTGATACATGATGGTGGCCGATATTACAGATTTACCATAAACAGATCTGGATTGGATTGTTAAGCAAATGCAAGTCTGGCTACCTTTGATCATTAATGAGTGAGTAAGATATGAGAGAATAAAAAATAGCCTATAGTAATTAATTTGCCAGGTAGCATGAGTTTAGAAATATAAATATAATGTACTGTACTGTACTCAAGTTATAGTACAGTACTAGTGTGTGTTTTATATATCTGTACAGTACTTAATTTTGTAGTTAAATATATTGATAAAAAAAAAAGTTCCCTTCTTTTTTATGTCTGCTATTTCAGGAATCAAAAATATTTCTTAATACACTTAGGTGTCTATATATCTATAGCTCTGACACCTCGTTCCCTCCGGGAACTCCCTCCAAGGGGGTGGCCACGGCAGAAGTGTCTCGAGTTTTCCCTGTTCCAACATTCCCTCCTTACTTGGTCAAGCCCTACTCTGGCCCTCACTTTTCTCTCCTCCACATATAGTACTCTTCCACTCTGTTCTGCCATCTAACCGGAGGTCTTCCTGTCACACCAGGTTCCACAACTTCCAATTCCATACACCTTTACAAACTCCACACCTTGCATTCTCTCAACATGTCCAAACCATCTCAATGTATTACGCTTCACTCTCTCAACCACTCCATCCCACCTAGTAACTCCACATGCTCTTCTCAAGTAACTAATTTCCACTGCATCTATTCTAGACTGATGAGCCCTACTCCATGTCCATGTCTCTGATGCATATGTCAATGTTTCAGGATTTTACTATTTCTTAGTCCCCTTTTCACTTCCATACTCACACTTCTACAAGTTCTACCCTTCATAATCCTCCCCAGTGATCCTATGACCTCTCTACCCCTCATTGCTCTCTTCCTAATTCTCCTTCCATACTTCCATATTTACACAGAACTGTACTCGGGTACTTAAACTCCTTCACTTCCTCCATCCTCTCACCCCTTAGAGTTATCTCACACTTAGTCCCAGTTGGTACTCCCACTCTGTAAGATGTGGTAAAGTCAGTCACTTCAGTTTCTGCCCTCTCAAATACCATCACTTTACTTTTACCAACATTCACCTTCAGTTTCCTTCGTTTACACACAGACTGAAACTGAAGGTCCATGAAGGCAGTATACAACTTCCTACCTTTCTCAATATATTTCTCCACTTGATTTTAATACAAATATCTGGTCCACACATCCTCTACCCTTTCTGAACCCTCTCTGCTCCTCACTAACTATATTCCCCGTTACTTCAATCAGTCTTTCAGTAAGAATCTTCCCAGGTACTACAAGAAGGCTTATTCCCCTATACAGTAGCTACCACACTCATCCTTGCTCCCCTTACCCTTATACAAAGGGACAATGTGTTTTCACGACAATAGGCTTTCTCCATTCAGCTCATTTGTTCGCTTGGGTTTTATTACTATAGAACTTATGGTTGTCGTTTAATTAAGAATGAAAATAACAGTTCTTGAGGCAGCAGCAGCGGCACTAAGGTTTTCTTTAGTTTACCCTAATATTATTGAGAAAACCGATTATGGATATAGCATATAATTGTTTTTAACTTATTTTTTTACAAGAATAAAAAATTATTCTTATAATTTCTATTTTCTATTATAAGTATTGGTATTAGTTATAATATTTAGCCTATTATCTTTTATTAATTAATTAGCATCTTGTCGTTAACAATAGGCGCTAATGGCTATTTGGCTTTGAAAAGTTAATTATTTAATGACTAAATAGTACCATTATGCTAAGTATAGCAAATGTAATACTAGATATAACACAAAAGTATAAGAAAGCTTACCATTGGCTGTTGATGATGTCACAGGGAAGTTTCACCTTGTCCTGTGATTGGTGGAAGATGCTGCCACCTAGCGTTTTAATTATGATTTATATTTTGTATCGGAGGGCGATCCGTGAACCGTGATATTAATAAACACACTCACCAGTGAACATACCAATCGTCCGTACTTACTAATAAGAGAAAAAAGTTATTGGTTTATTTCTAGGTTTGTAGGTCTTGCGCATTTTGTTATCGTATCATTCTTCCGTTTTTCTTTATGGCCTGTGACTTGGGCAACGAGGAAAGTACACATTAAATCCTTACATGGCCAAACTTACACACATATATACACCAACAAAGTAAAAAAATATAATACAAGGTCAAAATACTGAAAACACACGCAGCAAGAGGTATTCTAAGGCCTAATAACAACAATAACAATTACAGTCATTGAGGAAGACGGACACGTTCCCAAGTTGATCCTCTCGTCACACCATCACCACGATGTACTTTTAATTTCGCGGTCAACCTAATAACCTTGAAACGCGCTCTGTCGTAATGCAAGGCCCCAAAGAATCTACGTACAATTGGCAATCGTATGAAAAGCCGACGGGGAAAAAAAGCGAGGTCGGTCCCAAAGAAATATACGAAATTTAAATCCTAATCCTAATCCTACTCCTGCTGGCTTTTTCTCCACTGCGTCCAACCACCAACCAAGAGGCAACAACAACTTCAGTCATAGATCTAGATGAATCGGTGTATGTGTGTGTGTGTGCGTGCGTGCGCGTGTGTGAACTTTAGGGGCATATCTTTGGGCATCTTCCCCCCTTCCCCGGCCCCGCCCTCCCTCCCACGTGTAATTACGCAACTGTGACGACCTGACCAATGCAGACGTGTCAACCAGAATCCCTCGAGCTATGATAAGTCTCCGTGCAAGCAAGGTCTCCCGAGGTCGATATTGCCGAGGGGAAAGCGTGAGAGTGAGGAATATCGAGGGAAGTTTTGCCGCGTGAGTCACTTGCCTAAACCAGCTCTGACTCATGCAGCTCTCCGGGACCCCGATTTAGAACCCTGCTGCTAGAGACGATCGGTAAGTCCCAATGACCTCCTTTTATTTAACACTCCAGCAGGCAGGATGTCGATCAGGCAGGTACCGGGAATTATTATTATTATTATTCTAGGCTGTGTGGACGGGTAGGTTGGTTGGCGTGGGATGGTGTGGGAGTGAGAGACGGGGTTTAATGTAAGGAAGGGTTTGGGTGTGAGCCAAATTCAGCAGCAGAGGCCTGTGATTTCCAAACCCCGTTATAGCGATGGTTAGGATAGGTTAGGCTCTGTGTATGTGTGTGTTTTTGTTTTGTTTTTTAATCTCCTGGTGTAGTTCTTTCTCGGTAGGTATTGAAGTGTTGTTTCATCTCGTTTTTTTTTTTCTGCGTAGTACCGATATACATTCACACTCCCGGTAAGGTAATCATTGTATCATCACCACATCATCGTAGTTAAAGTGTCTTCCTGCATCCTGTCTGTCTGTCTGTCTTATTATTATTATTATTATTATTATTATTATTATTATTATTACGTCTTCATTTATTAACAGACTATTTTGTTCAAGTGCCGTCATCCCGTGTTACGTTATTAGTATATTATTATTATCATACTCTTCTCGCGTTACTTCCTGTTTTGGGGCTACAATATTTCATTTCCGTTTGTTTATTGTCTGTATATTGTGATAGAATGTATACCCATGGTTTGTATTATTTTCTTGCATCCTTTCATTGCTTCCTGTCTTTATTGTTTAGCTCTATCACTCTTCTTCAAAGTTTTTATCTTATTTTTTTATGCAGTGTGGCGTTACTCTTTCCTACCTCTGTTACGAAGCAGGCTAACAAAGACAATGCGAGCGATTAGTCTGCCTCTTGGAAATAAAACCATCATTGTGCACTTGGTGACTTATACCCATAAAGCCGTTCTTCTCACAGGGCATGATTAATTTACTGTCAAGCCTACTGTAGTCTCCTTCACACTACGATATATTCCGTCCATCCTGTCCACTTTTATATCCATTTGCCCATTTATTTCCAGTTGTCCCATTATTTCCCATTGCCCATTTATTTCCAGTTGACCGTTTCGTTGACCGTTTCATTATATCCAAAACAGACAGATTAATTCTTAGGAAATATTTAAAGTACAGATATATTTGCCCAGCTAAACTCTATTACATCCATCTTATTAGGATATATTATTTATTTCCAAGCACTACTGCCCATCTATCATTACATGTAGCATGTAAGTACGTAAGTGGCACGTGTAAGTGACGATAGTATGAGTGAGTTCGGTAGGTACCGTAGGTAGGTAGGTAAAGTGATATAAGTAAGTGGCAGGTGTTAGTATGAGTGAGTTCGGTAGATAGGTAGGTACTTAAGTAGGGAAAGTGATATAAGTAAGTGCACGTGTAAGTTGGTACATAAGTAACAAGGTATAGTATGTGTGAGGTATGTAGGTAGGTACTAGTATGTGTGAGGTATGTATGTAAGTACTAGTATGTGTGAGGTATGTAGGTAGGTACTAGTATGTGTGAGGTATGTAGGTAAGTACTAGTATGTGTGAGGTATGTAGGTAGGTACTAGTATGTGTGAGGTATGTAGGTAAGTACTAGTATGTGTGAGGTATGTAGGTAGGTACTAGTATGTGTGAGGTATGTAGGTAGGTACTAGTAGGTATGTAATGTGATATATGCGTTACAAGTGGCGATGTGGTGAGTTTGCCAGACACATTAGTTCCCAAGGTGTGTCAGCATGATGAATCTGTTTGTCTGGTGACTGTGCAAGACGTGACACACACACACACACACATGGCTGCCTGGCTGGCCTCTTGTATACAGGCTAATATCCCATTTAAGTTTAGGCCTATATTCACACACACGGTTTGACCCCCTGACCCACTGCAGTATATTGGTACTCGAGATGTGGGTTGTAACGAACTATATATATATACAGTATTTAAAAATAAATAATAATAAAATGAAAATTATATAATAATAATAGACTCCCCCCCCCCACCCATATCCTGTATCAAAATGGAGAGGCATTATATAGTTTTAATTATCATCTTTTATTCCGTTCCTAGTTGGTGTCGCGCCGCAAGGGAAAATTTGCAAGGAAGGTGCTGCGTGTAATTGTCAGTGTAAAAACAAAAAGAACAAAAAAGAAAAGAAATAAAAAGACAAATTTGCCAAAGTAAGACTGGAAGCCTCTTGTCGAGTAATGAGAAGAGGTGAATGGGAGGGAAGGAGGCAAGTGAGAGGGAAGCCGGGGATAAGTTAAAAAGTTATTAAAAGGAAAAACAGTTCCTCACAAGCAACCCGCACCAGGAGAGAACATTTGCAGGAAGGTATGACATGCAGCGTATTATTGTCCACTTAGGACTAGCCTGGGCTAGAATATATGAAAAAATATATATATATTTGCCACGTGTCACAAATGCAGAGTAGAGAGTCATTCAATGTTTGTAGTCTCATGTAGCCTATGTGGTATCGGGTGCAGCCTACCAGATGAATAGGGGTCAGTCAGTTTAGTAGCCTGTGTGTGTGTGTGTCCATCAATCATTGCTTGCTGTCCATGTGGTACAATTGCAATCCAAAATTTGTATTCAGGTCTTGTTGAAGTTTCTAATCATTTGACATACTAGTGAACCAATTACACGCTTATATCCTGCCTGTTTCAAACTTGCTTGAGCTCACTTAACACTCGATCAAGCTATTCGAAGCCAGCATGTGTGTGTTCTTACCCATTTGTTCTTACCTATTTGTATATTTATAGGATTGAGTCAAGCTCGTAATAAATGTCCCGTATTTTAAAACCCAATTATAATATTTTTCTTTAAAGTTATGTATGTTATCGACACACCACTTCTTCTGGTAATGTGTGTGTGTGTGTGTGTGTGTACTCATGACCTTGCAATGTCATTCTTTAGGGACGGCTATACTACTAGAACTACACAGCATAATGCCACATACCACCAAGCCATAGAATTATTTAATATACTGAGGGAGGACTGTATCGATGTTTATGTATTGTAGGAAGAAAGTGGCAGCGGGGAAACAAGAGAGAGAGAGAGAGAGAGAGAGAGAGAGAGAGAGAGAGAGAGTGTGTGTGTGTGTGTGTGTACAGGAATGGTAGTGCAAGGTAAGGCGTGTGTGTGTGTGTGTGTGTGTGTGTGTAGGAGTGCAAGGTAAGGTTTGGGTGTTGGTTAGTGTTGGATGGGGGACAATGGTACTATTCTGACTAAACTATACTATTCCTACGACTTCATTGTTCAGTGTTTGTACAGCATTAGCCCTGAGACGTGGGAGGTGCCGTGTGTAAGTAAAGGAGGGAGGGAGGAAGGAAGGAGGGGGAGAGAACATGCAGAAGGAAAGGAGGGAGAAGGAGAGGAAGAAAGGGAGGAGGGAGGGAGAACATGCATAAGGAAAGGAGGGAGAAGGAGAGGAAGGAAGGGAGGAGGGAGGGAGAACATGCATAAGGAAAGGAGGGAGAGAAGAAAGGAGGGAGGAGGGAAGGAGGGAGGGAGAAGGAAAGGCGGAAGTAAACGGGAGGGAGGGAAGGAGGTTAGTGGAGGTAGATTGGGTGAGAGTGGAAGATGTTGGGTAAGGAGAGAGAGAGAGAGAGAGAGAGAGAGAGAGAGAGAGGAGGTGAGTGAATATAGGTGTTACCGTAGTGAGGTGAATGAAATCGTCATCTGTGAACTAAAGTGGAATTATTAAGGGTATAATATATATATACTTTTGGTTCCTTGGAGTGCCATCATTTCTCCAAAGTATGCCAGGAAACAGGACTAAATTAACACAAATAATGGTGGCCTGTTGCTTGGAATAGTTTGGAGGAATCAGTTGCTTCAGATTTACCAACACTGTACTACTGTCTCTTTAAGTACCCTGTGATCGTGTATGAAAATTAAAGGCTACTGAAACCTCCTGTCTGTGTCAGGAAACAACAACTCCTTCCAAATAAGTTGTGTTTCATGGCAATATTTGAAGGACTCAGTTACCTCCAATTTCTGACTACTTCACAGGGTCCCTTAAGGTGGTAATTCTTTTTTGGTACATTGGAGTGCCATGATTCCTCCAAAGTATCCTAGGAAACCGGACCAGAAGAGCAAAAATAATAGTGTTCTGTTGCTTGGAATAGTTTGGAGGATTCGGTTTGCTCCAGATTTACCAACACAAAACTTCCCCCTTAAAGTGTGTGTTGTTTATGTGTCCTTTTCACCTTCATCACTCACGTCTCTTTACCACCTCCTTCCACCTCCACCTCCACCACGTATACTGCTACCACCACGTCCACCTCTTCCTCCACTTGACCCCCTTCTGTATACACACACACACACACACACATGCCATCTCCACCTGCACGCACATAGTACATACCTCCTCATGACCGTTTACTCTCTCTCTCTCTCTCTCTCTCTCTCTCTCTCTCTCTCTCTCTCTCTCTCTCTCTCTCTCTCTAATTAAAACAAAATCTCTCTCTCTCTCTCTCTCTCTCTAATTAAAACAAAATCTCTCTCTCTCTCTCTCTCTCTCTCTCTCTCTCTCTCTCTCTCTCTCTCTCTCTCTCTCTCTCTCTCTCTCTCTCTCTCTCTCTCTCTCTCTCTCTCTCTCTCTCTCTCTCTCTCTCTCTCTCTCTCTCTACACACACACACACACACACATACATCACAGCAACCCCGTAGTGGAGAAAAATGTTAGTTTAGTGTGCTTGGCCCGCCCCCCTCTCACTTCCAATTTACAACCTTTGCATGGGGTCCTTAGAGTGGGGGAGGGGGAGAGGGAGGATGGGGGTCTCGCATTTATACATTAAGGGGTGGGGGGAATTGGGGGGGGGAGTCTGGGTTATATACATTAGTGACATTATAAATCGTCAACGACAGTCATGCGTTAAACCATCTTCCTTATCTCTTGATCTACGTGTCGTCTCTGTAAACATTATGGGGTGTGTGTGTTGAGGGATTTATTAAGGCCGCACGGTTTAATTATTATTATTTTTATATTCCCAGTCATATCCGCCTGTGTGTGTGTGTTTGTTTGTTTGTATTTTTTTTTTTTTTGTGTATGTGTGTCTGTGTGTGTGTTTGTGTTTTTTTCTTTTTGTGTATGTGTGTGTCTGTGTGTTTTCTGTTTTAATCTTAAGTTTTGGGTGTATATGTTGTCGTTTAAAGTTTTTTTTTTTTTTTTTTTTTTTTTTTTTTTTTTTTTTTTTAGGGTAGGATACATTGGTGGGTTACTTCTGATTCCTCCAAACTGTGTCACGAAATTTATCCCTCATTAAAGTAACATAAAGGTCAGGGGAAAATTTTGTGTTGGTAAATCAATCTGGAGCAACTGAACCCTCCAAACTATTCCATGCAAGCAACAGAACACCATTATTTTTTGCTCTTCTGGTTCTGTTTCCTGTCATACTTTGGAGGAATCAAGGCACTCCAGTGTACCCAAAGTGTACTATACCCTCTTCTTAATTAACTCTCTCCCAGTACCATAACCCCTTCATCTCCATGCAGTGTGTATAGATAATATTCCTCAGCGACTGCATCTCTTCATCTCTCCTAAATCATAAAAAAGTATATATATATATCCACTGTATAACTCTCTCCCTGTACCCTCTTCATCTCCGTCCTATGTGTATATATAAATCATTTTCCTTATTGACTGCATATCCCTTTCTCTTCAAACTTGTGTATTGTCACGAGTCAGACATAATACTCGTGACGTAATTTGAATTACAGAGAGTTGGAAGATTCCATACTGGAGAATGTTCTAGAGTAGGGGAATATTCCATAAGACAAAGGAGGTAGGAGTGGGTTCATGTAGGGTGCAGCTAGTCTTAATCTGCAGGTACTGGATTAGTAGCCAAAATTAGAAAAGGGTCAGGAAGGCCGGGTTCCAACTGAATTGCCACATTCAGTCATATAGGTGTTCGTACATTAAGTACATAATGTATTAATAATTATGCTACCAGGGTAACTTATGGTATTGCAAATGATCGTGAAGTGGAGGGAAATCATTGGGAATTATTAGCACGCCATAGGTAAATTGCAATTGCAGGTATAACTAAGGAATGAGAGGGTACAATGTAAATCGTAGCCAATTAGGAGAACCGAACACAGATAAGGGGGAGGAGTCAGAAAAATTTTGAACTTCCAGCCTCCAGTCAATTTTGGAAATATAGGTCAGTTGGAACAGGACACTTGAAGGAAGGACACACTCGTCAGCTCCCTTACCTAGATCAATCCTCCACGTGTTGAGTGGGGAAGGATCAACGTAGACGCCGAATTCGTTGTATATTACACGATTTCACAAGGCTTTACAGTTGTATACTGGCCAGTTGCATCGACGGTGGTTCAGTAAGTGAATTAAGGTGAGGGGGAGCTGGATCTTTGAAAATTACGAGTGTGTTGTGAGACTCTAAATTATTCCCAAGTGTGAGACATTAAGAAATATTCCAACTCGCGTAACAATTGATAGAATTACTACAGTGTTAACGTAAGCTAGACTATCGTCGCGAGAGCGAGAGGTAACGAGAGCGAGTAGCTAGTTAGCGTTGCGTGAGCGTGAGTTGTGTGTGTGTGTGTGTGTGTGTGAAATTAATTTATTCATGTTGGCATACTGGAGTTGAATAAATATAGAAAATTTGCAATTGGTTGTTTAAATGCACCAGTAGATTTGTTATCTATATAAATACATATATATCGGGAAGAACCCTTAACATAAAAATTTATTATGTGCGTGATGATTGAGGCCTAAACGGGGAGTTAACCCTGAGTACTTTCTTCGCTGCAGCCAACCAACGAAGATCATAAATTAACCGGGCAAGGTAAGTTGTAATTGCCATATTATAAATTACATTATCTATCATTCTCACATCACCGTCACATATTGGCGCCCGAACAGGGACCTGAGCGTTGTATTAACTCCAGTCACACACGCGCACACTTTCACGAGTAGATAGTCATAACTGTCCAGAAATTAAGGCAACCGAAACGATAGAAAATAAATTAAAAATGTCTACCGTACAAGAATTGTTGGGAGAGGCTCAACTATTGGGAATTGAAGTAAGGCCGAAATTCAAGTGTACGTGAAGGGCCGCCAAGAGGAAGAACGGCTTGAACGGCGGCGGCCATAAGAGAAAATGAAAGGGAACAGAGAGAGCAAGAAAAATTGAAATGGGAACATGAAAAGGAAGTATTGGAACTGCAAGTACGTGCGAGTGAAAGTCAAAGCTCGAGTGGAAGTGAGGGTGTAAGCTCAACCACCGTGACCCCAAGGTTACAACTGTCAAAATACGTAGAGGGAGACGATATCGAGCCGTTTATTGAGCGATTCGAAATGGTTGCAGACACGTATAGATTAGATAATGATATAAAGAAGCTCGAGTTCATTAATTTATTCGATGGAAAAGCACTCAGCATTCTCCACCGACTCGACAGTACCGCCAGAGATTACGAGAACATGAAAAAGGCTCTGTTACAGGCGTACGGGTTGACGGTCGATGACGCTAGGACTCAGTTCTGGCGTGCATCCTTACAGGATAAGGAGACTGTTGCACAGTTTAGTGCACGTCTGACCAGTTACCTGGATCAGTGGTTGGAGAAGGCCGAAACACCTAAGACGTTGGAGGGGGTAAAAGACTTGTTGCTTCGTACACAGCTGGAGAAGTCTTGTCCTCCAGAATTGTCGGCTCAGCTGAAAACCAACAAGGTGAAAATGTTGCAAACGATGGTGGATATGTCGGACGCACATTTTACCGCGTATGGTTACCACACGCGGATTCAGCCTAATAAGAAAATTAATCAGTCGGATAAGCCTTCTCAGAACTCTGCTGTTTCATATAACCAGTCGAGTAAAAATCAGTCACAGCAGCAGAGTCAAATTGTTCGTCTGCAACCTAAACCTCATTTTAATCATACCCAGAAACAAGGTAATAATAATCACTATTCGCAGCAGTCCAATCAGTACCGTTACCAAGGAAAAAGTAACTGGAAAAATAGTAATAACCACGGTGGAAATAAGGGTTATTATCAGCGATCGGCAGCTGCAACACAGGGTGAACCACAGTATTCACCTGTGGCGGTTCAACCTAGTGTAGAACCACGAGTGCCTCAGTCGGTTCACGAACCTCATCAATTGTGACTAAACGCGACAGGAGTCTCGAAAGGTAAGTCTGGTTTCCATATTTGTCCGGGAATTGTTAACGGGATATCTGTTGAAGTCTTTCGAGATAATGGGTCATCGGGGTGTTGTGTCGCTGATGGTTTAGTTGCTTCTAATGATTTTACAGGGGAGCAGGTAACTATCACTATGATTGATGGTACCAGGAGGCTCTATCCTCTTGCTAAAGTTGCAGTGGAGAGTCCATTTTATACAGGCCAGGTAATTGCAGCAGTCATGCAAAATCCTGTGTCAGATTTGGTAATAGGAAATATACCAGGGGTTAAGAATGCATGTTCAGTGGAAATTTCCACACAGACTGGTGCAGCTGCTGTAACCAGGGGTATGGCGCATGCAAAGAAAACGGTTGTTCCACTTCAAGTGACAACTGCCGCCGACCTCGTCAATTGCGAGGATGTAATTGCAGAGCAAGCAAGTGACCCTTCATTGGCACTTGTTCGCAAGCAGGCACTTGAGGGTGAGAGTAGAGATCGACAGGGTATTGTAACCAGTTATGTCAGGAGGAGAAACAGGTTTTACCGACGTACAGTAAACCCCGATGGGGAAGAGAGGGTTCAGTTTCTCGTACCAGAGAAATACCGACAGGCTGTGTTCAACCTGGGTCATCATTCTATATTAGGGGGTCATATGGGGATGAGGAAAACAGTTGATAGGATTCAGTCTCATTTCTATTGGCCAGGTATGGGGAGAGAGATAGGGAGATTGTTGAGGTCATGTGACGTTTGTCAGAAAACGTGTGACAGGGGTCGGGTGAAGCCTGCACCTCTCAAACCTCTACCGCTTATCTCAGAGTCATTTGAGAGAGTAGCGGTTGATATTGTTGGACCGATTATTCCAAGGGCTACGGACGGTGCCAAGTATATTCTTACCTGTGTGGATTTCGCGACCAGATGGCCTGAAGCAGTGCCTCTGCGTGATATTGAAGCCACTACAGTGGCTGAAGCTTTGTTGGATATATTCTGTCGTGTCGGCATACCAAAGCAGGTATTGTCCGACCGAGGCAGTCAATTTACCTCCGCGATGATGGAGGAATTGTGGAGATTACTCTCAGTTAAAGGGTTGAGGACAACACCTTATCATCCAATGTGTAATGGGTTGTGTGAGAGGTTTAATGGTACTCTCAAGAAAATGTTGAGGAGGATGGCAGTAGAACAACCTAGGGAGTGGTCCAGGTATATCTCGCCACTACTGTTCGCGTATCGCGAAGCACCTCAGGCATCGTTGCAATTTAGTCCATTCGAGTTAGTGTATGGTAAACCTGCTCGAGGACCACTTCAGGTTCTACGTGAACTTTGGGACGATGAGGAATCGGATCCCGTGGTGAAAACCACTTATTCTTATGTAATTGATTTGGCAGAACGATTACAGCAAACCTGCGAGATTGCAAAGCAGGAGTTATCTAAAGCAAAGGAGATTCAGAAGTCCTACTATGATAGGAAAACTAAGCTCCGAACGCTACAGGTAGGGGGGAAGTGTCTCGTTCTGTTACCAACAGCTCATAATAAGTTGTTGGCTCAGTGGAAGGGTCCCTTTGAAGTAGTCAAGAAGGTGAATGACCTTAACTACATAGTTAAAATCAAAGGTGAAGCCAAGCGGTTCCATATTAATACGCTTAAGGAATATTACACCACCCAACAGGGGTGTACTTCCATTGTTACCACATTTGGGGCAGGCTGTTGTAACATCACCTCAGAACAGAGTGAAGTGTTAAGTCTAGTCCGTGGTCATTTTTCCCCAGCAGTAGACATGGTTAGCGCTGCTGTGGTAATTTCCGAGGGTGACGAGGGATATACTCCCCAGACGGCTGAAGCTCGTCAAGGTGAGACAGTGGCTGAGGTCTCCGTTTCGGAGAATTTAAGACCAGACCAGATTGCAAGAGTCAATGCGGTACTGGCAAAATATTCACGTGTGTTCTCTGACAGGCCTGCTGTTGCTAACGTAGCCTGTCATGAGATTCAGCTTACGAGCGACACACCAGTGAGGGTGAAACCATATACTATTCCTGTACGGCTGATTGATACGGTACGTAAGGAAATTAATGACATGGAAGCAGTTGGTATCATGCGAAGATCGACCGGCAGAAGTATCCTCCGGGTCAAATTGCTCGTTAATTAGTGTTAACCGAGTAAATATTCATGCAAAGATCGACCGGCAGAAGTATCCTACGGGTCGAATTGCTCGTAATTGTTACCTCTCCGAGCGCAACGAGCACGAGTCTTATGCGACTCAGATCAAGGGGTTTCCTAGGGTGTTGGGAAAAATCCGATGTTATATGTATTGTATTTTGTGCAACTTATCCAAGACACGGATTCTAGCGGTTTACTCTGGTCCAAGGCTCGGATAATTTACTAACAATATATTGCCTTCCAGAATTATTATTGCAGTATTTTGTGTAACCTTATCCAAGACACAGATTCTAGCGGTTTACTCTGATCCAAGGCTCGGATAATTACTAATATATGTATTGCCTTCCAGAGATATTGTTGCATTTCCTACATATTATGTAACAAATACACAATGCATTACATACACCACACTTATATATTGCTTAAATGTGTACAAATTGTACTGAGCAGAAATTACCAGGTACATTCATTCTTGTCTCGGAGTTTCTTCCTAAGATTGAAAAGCTAAAGTAACTGTTGGGAGTTTTCCACTCATTGGCAAAAATGAACACGTAACTGGTGATAGTAATTGACACATACAAGAATAAGTGAAGTGTGGATGAATTGTTATTGTAATAGTTATACATGCAAAGGCGTCGTTACCACTTCACGAATCTATTAAACATTGCATAGAGCAATGTCTCTTTGTGTGGGCGAATGTCACGAGTCAGCATAGACTCGTGACGTAATTTGAATTACAGAGAGTTGGAAAATTCCATACTGGAGAATGTTCTAGAGTAGGGGAATATTCCATGAGACAAAGGAGGTAGGAGTGGGTTCATGTAGGTGCAGCTAGTCTTAATCTGCAGGTAGTCTTAATCCGCTGGTAGTATCCAAAAATAGACCAGGTAATTAGAAAAGGGTCAGGAAGGCTGGGTTTCAACTGAATTGCCACATCCAGTCCTATAGGTGTTCGCAGGTTAATTACAACTTGTATTAATCATTTATGCTACCAGGGTAACTTATGGTATTGCAAATGATCGTGAAGTGGAGGGAAATCATTGGGAATTATTAGCACGCCATAGGTAAATTGCAATTGCAGGTATAACTAAGGAATGAGAGGGTACAATGTAAATCGTAGCCAATTAGGAGAACCGAACACAGATAAGGGGGAGGAGTCAGAAAAATTTTGAACTTCCAGCCTCCAGTCAATTTTGAAAATATAGGTCAGTTGGAACAGGACACTTGGAGAGACAACACTCGTATAAACTAGCTTCCGCTTGCCTGAATTAATCCTCCACGTGTTGAGTGGGGAAGGATCAACGTAGACGCCGAATTCGTTGGATATTACCACGATTCCAAGGCTTTACAGTTGTATACTGGCCAGTTGCATCGACGGTGGTTCAGTAAGTGAATTAAGGTGAGGGGGAGCTGGATCTTTGAAAATTACGAGTGTGTTGTGAGACTCTAAATTATTCCCAAGTGTGAGACATTAAGAAATATTCCAACTCGCGTAACAATTGATAGAATTACTACAGTGTTAACGTAACCTAGACTATCGTCACGTATACGAACGAGACGTAGCGAGAGCGAGTAGCTAGTTAGCGTGGCGTGAGTGTGTGTGTGTGTGAAATTTAATTATTCATGTTGGCATACTGGAGTTGAATAAATATAGAAATTTGCAATTGGTTGTTTAAATGCACCAGTAGATTTGTTATCTATATAAATACATATATATCGGGAAGAACCCTTAACATAAAAATTTATTATGTGCGTGGTGCTTGAGGCCTAAACGGGGAATTAATCCCCGACTTTTTGTCTTCGCTGCAGCCAACCAACGAGATCATAAATTAACAGGGAAAGGTAAGTTGTAATTGTCATATTATAAATACATTATCTAATCATTCTCACATCACCGTCACAGCATGCTATTACTGTCTTCCCTACCATGACAACACTGTATGCTCCTAGCCAAATTAGTAGCATACTGTATGCAACACATCCTGATCCAAAGTTATTTTCCTTATTTCTCAATAAACACTCTTACAATAGAAGCCAGCACTATAATGGCTTCAGCTGCTTGTCTCTGTGCTGCTGCACTTTCTCTAATAGCAGCTGTGGCTTCCTGCTGACTCCATCATTACTTCTAGGATGTCCCTAATGTCCTCTTGTGCATGGAGGAAGTGTGGCAACAATACGTATTCTGCTGTGTGTTCAGAATAAACAATGTTATTAAATGATCTTCAGAGAATGGATGATGGATTCACCACTATAAGCACTGACAGGAGGTGGGAACAGGATTAGAATATTGGGTATTAGTTAGATGGCAGAGCACAGAGTGCTACGAAAATAGAACACAGTACACTACTGTAAATACAGTACTGTGTTATACATCATTGTTTTAAACAAAATACAAGTATGTTAATAATTAATGAAATGCTAAAACCAAGTACTGTATACTGAATGATTAATGTAATTACCATACAAAGAGTGCATAAAATCAATAAGCATTTCATATCCTTTTCATTATTTACATTTCGTATGACTCCAAAAACTATTTTCAGATACTAAATATAAACTGTGGACGTACCTGCTGTGTTTGAAATGAAAAAGTCGCGTACACTCAGTAGAGCGAAACGAAGACACTTGTTTTGACAGCTGCCAGCTGATCGCGGTTTTTAAACAAATGCGCCATGTCACACGCTTCGTGATTGGCTACGAGGTGTCCATGACGTCATTGATGACTGTAGCCAATCAGAGGCGTGTACCAGTTACCGCGCTCCTAACAACAGGCGGGCAGAGGCTTCTTGGATCAGGGCGAAGTTAACGACGCCTGCGTGTAGTTAGTTATTACCGACATCGGTATTAGCGACGCGTCGCTAAACAATCTCTTTGGATTCCACCCCTGGTGAATTGGAGGGGGGGAATGTGGTGGTGGTGGAGGAAGTGGGAGAGTAGGGGGAGGATTTGGTGGTGGTGGTGGTGGTGGTGGTGGAGGAAGAAGAGGGGGAGTAAGGGGAGGATGAAGGGGAGTATGTTGAGGAGTAGGGGGAGTAGGGAGAGGGGAGGGGGAGTAGGGGGAGGGGGACAAACACATTCTTGAAGATCCATACGTCTGTCAGAGAGAGAGAGAGAGAGAGAGACACACACACACACAAACACAAACACACACACACACACGAGAGAGAAAAAGAGAAAGAATGAGAGACAAACACACACACACACACACACACACACACACACAGAGCGAGATATATAAACAAACACACAGAGAGAGAGCATCAGTAGTACAAGTAGCCAGCCACACACACACACACACACACAGCCAGACAGACAGACAGCCATGGTGCTCTAGAGGTCTAAACAAGTGAACAGGGATAAAACAAAATTGGACGAATTTTCCTGGACCCAGATTATAGGTAAGGAGGCAATTATTATTTATTTTTCACGTGTTGGGGGTCAAGTTTTGTGTTTATTTTTCGAGTGTGTGTTTTGTGTTTTTGTGTTTAGTTTCGGGTGTGGATTTAAAGTTTTTGTGTTTATTTTTGCGTGTGGGTTTAAAGTTTTTGTGTTTATTTTTGTGTGTGTGTGTGTTTTGTGGTTTTGTGTTTATTTTTGCGTGTGTTTTGTGTTTTTGTGTTTATTTTTTAGTGTGTTTCTGGAGCGTTTGTGTTTATTTTTGTGTGTGTGTTTTGTGTTTTTCTGTTTATTTTTGCTTGTGTGTTTTGTGTTTTTGTGTTTATTTTTGCGTGTGTTTCTAGAGCGTTTGTGTTTCCTTTTGTGTGTTTCTTCTTTATGACGGAGGTGTGTGTGTGTGTGTGTGTGTGAGTGTTTTTCCTTTACTGTTATTTCATTAAGACTGTGGCAATTTTGAGAGTTTGAGAAATAATTTTGTGTGTGTGTGTGTGTGTGTGTGTGTGTGAGTTAGTAAAAGTAATTAGGAAAAGTCATGATCCTGTGTTTTTTTTTTTCATTTTTTTTTTTTTTTTCATTTTTTTTTTTTTTTTTTTGAAGGTGGCTGGGTGGATATTGGTGAAACTTTGTCTTTTGTACGCCACCCGAACTTTATATGAAATTTTGGCTTATTTTTTGTCCCCTGATTTCATATACTGAGGCGAAACAATTTGAGGGTTTTTGGATTTGGTTAGTTATGAGAAAGAGGGAGACGAAAGTGAAATAATGAGTGTGAAATTGAAAGTGACGAGAGGAAAAGGTGAAGGAGAGAGGGAAAGTGATGGAGAAGAAGAGAGGGTGAGAGTGAATTGAGAGGGAGTGTGAGAGAGAGAGAAGAGAAAGGGAGAGGGGGAAGAGAGAGGATGAGAGTAAGAAGAGAAAGTGAGAGAGAGAAGAGAAAGTGAGAGGGGGAAGAGAGAGGATGAGAGTAAGAAAAGAGGGTTAGAGTAAGAAGAGAGGGGAAAAGTGAAAGCCTAAAAGTAAAAAAGAGAGGGGAAAGGGTTTGGGGGAAGAGGAAAAAGGAAAAAAAGGCTGAGAGTAAAAGGGACAGACTGGAATTAAGTGACGTACAATAATGAAGGTAAAATGAGAAAAAAAAAAATAACAGAAAGAATATAATGAAAAGTTAGTGGAGGAGAAATGGAGAAGGTCAGTAAAAGTGGGAGAAAATGAAGAAGAAAGAGATGAGGAGGAACGACAGGGGATGGAGAGAGAGAGAGAGAGAGAGAGAGAGAGAGAGAGAGAGAGAGAGAGAGAGAGAGAGAGAGAGAGAGGAGAGAGAGAGAGAGAGAGAGAGAGAGAGAGAGAGAGAGAGAGAGAGAGAGAGAGAGAGAGAGAGAGAGAGAGACAGACAGACAGACAGACAGAGAGAGAGAGAGAGAGACAGACAGACAGAGAGAGAGAGAAAAATTAAAGAGAGTGGAGGAGAGAACTAACGACAGAAGAGGGAGGAGAAAAGGAAGAAGGAAAAGTGCAAGAAAGATTTATAACGAAAAGATGCATGAGATGAGAGGAAATGTAAAGTGAAATATAACATGCATTGCAATATGATGTTGTTTGTTGTGTTGTGGGTTGTGTGTTGTGTGTTGTTGCATATCATAACACTAGGCTTTCAATATTCCCTTCACTCCCCCTGCCTCCCCCTCCCTCTCTCCACCACCAACTCGGCCCCCAAAAGCACCCCAATCAGGCTCCCAATATGCCCCTACTCCCTCCCTCATTCCCACCACTAACTCGACCCCCAAACCTCCCTAATCAGCTCCCAACAACCACCATCTCTGCCCCCAAAACCACCCCAATCAGGCTCCCAATATCCTCTCCCTCCCTCCCTCATTCCCACCACTAACTCTGCCCCCAAAGCACCCCAAAACTACTAACTCTAATTCATCAAGGGTATAGGGAGTGATTGAGGTGTCCGGGTTACAAAAAACATTCATAATTCACCACAATTGTTTTTACTGTGTGTGTAATGGGGGGGGGGGGGAGGAAGAGAGTGAATTGGGAAAGGTAGGGGAGTGGTGAAAGGGAATAGAGAGGGGATTGGGAGGGGAGTGGTGAATGGGATTTAGAGAGGGGAAAGGGGAAGGGGAGGGGACTGAGGGAAATGGTTGGGGAAAGGGAGGGGACTGAGGAAAAGGGTTGGGGACTGGGGAAAGGAAGGGGAGGTAGGAAAGAGAGCGAGCTGGGAAGGAAGAGGGGATTGAGGAAGAGCAAAGGCGTGAATAATGAGTGAATGAATCAAGAATGAGTGAGTGAGTGAGTGAATAATGAATGAGTGAGTGAGTGAGTGAATAATGAGTGAGTGAGTGAATAATGAGTGCGTGAGTGAGTGAGTAATGAGTGTGTGAGTGAATGATGAATGAGAGCGAATGAATGAGTGACTGAGTGAATAATGAGTGAGTGACTGACTGAATAATGATTGAGTGAGTGAGTGAATAATGAATGAGTGAGTGAGTGAGTGAGTGAATAATGAATGAATGAGTGAATAATGAGTGAGTGAGTGTATAATGAGTGAGTGAGTGAGTGAGTGAGTAATGAGTGTGTGAGTGAATGATGAATGAGTGATGTGAGTGAATAATGAATGAGTGAGTGAGTGAGTAATGAGTGTGTGATCATCATTAACATCCGAAGCTTAATTATTCCAGCTGTGACATTTTAATGATCCACCTGACTGATGGGCAGATGGAATAGGAAGTGGAAGTGGTGGTGGAATAGGAGGTGGGGAGGGTGGAGGAGGAGGAGGAGGAAGTGGTGGTGGTGATAGTGGTGGTGGAATGGGAGGAAGTGGTGGTGGGTGGTGGTGGTGGTGGAGGTGGTGATAGTGGTGGTGGTGGTGGTGGAGGTGGTGGTAGTGGAAGAGGAAGTAGTGGTGATAGTGGTGGTGGTGGAGGTGGTGGTGATGGTGGTGGGTGGTGGTGATAGTGAAGGGAATGAGTAGAAGAGGATGAAAAAATTACAAGAAGGAAGAGGGGGAGAGAGAAAAGAGGGGAGAATAAGAAGAATGGAAGGAAATATGGGAGTAGAACAGATAGGAAAGAATTGGGAAAACAAGGAAGGAAGGAAGGAAAGACGAAGAAACCACGAAGAAAGAGGAGGAAGGGAAGGATAAAAAAAAAAAAAAAAGAGAGAATAAGAGGGATGGAAAGAATGATAAAAGTGCAAGTGATAATGACGACGAGGCCAAGAGATAAGGTACCGTACCCAAAGTGTAAACAAATGATACAAAAATAAAAAATACTTCGACTGATAAGGAAGGAAAAGGAGGAGGGAGAAGTGGTGGAAGGGGGGGGAGAAGAAGTGAAGGAGAAAGAGATGATGATGGTGGAGGAGGAGGAAGAGGAGGGGAGGAGAGGGAGAGGAAAGGAAGGAAGAAAAGAGTTGATAGGAAAAGGAGATGATTGAAAAGGAGGAGGAGGAGTGGGAGGAGTGATGGATGAAAAGGAGAGGGACTGAGATGGACTTAAATAAAAACAGCAACAAAACAATGAAAAATAAAAAGGATGACTAAAAAAAGTATATATATATAATCAAAAACAACATCAAAACATCATAATGGAAAGGAATGAAAAATAAAATTACTAGAACGCGAAGGAAAGGTAAGATAATTATGGTCACAGGAGGAAAGAATGAATGGAAGACAAGGAGGGAGGAATAAAGGAGGAGGAGGAGGAGGAGAAGAAGAAGAAAGAAGATCATTAAGAGAGAACAGAGAGAGCCATGCACAGAGAATCGGGGGAGGAAGAGAAAGAAAGCGATGAAAGGGAAGAAGAGAGACAAAGAGAAAACTGGAAAGATAAGAGAGTAAAGAAGACAAAGAAACCACCTAAGGAGAGAGAGAGAGAGAGAGAGAGAGAGAGAGAGAGAGAGAGAGAGAGAAATAAGAGTTAGAGAAGAAGATAATGAGACAGAAAGAAAGGCAGACAAACCACGTAGGAGAGAGAGAGAGAGAGAGAGAGAGAGAGAGAGAGAGAGAGAGAGAGCAATATCCAAATGACAAAAGAGGGTCACAGTGAATGGGTCGTGCTTCACAATGCCCCTCCGCTCTACCCCCCCTACCCCCCTCCGCCCCCACTCACCCATTTAATCCCACATAAACTCTGAGAAAAATGGAATTACCGTCTTAAATGGGTAAGTGGAAGGCTGGGAAAAAAAAGTGAGAGAATTTAATGATGTTGATGGTGGTGATGGAGCAAGGAGGAAGAGGAGGAAGGGAAGAGAGGGAGTGGGGAGTGGAGGAAGGGGTGGGGGGAGTGGATGGGGAGGGGTGGGGGTAGGAGGATAGGAGGGGTAGGAGTGTGGAGTGGAGGGGGGTGATCGAACAAGGAGGAGGAGGAAGGGAAGATAGGGAGGAGTGGGAAGAGGGGGAGTGGGGTGGAGTGTGGGGGGGAGGAAGGAGGTGGAGGAGTGGATGGGGGGTAGGAGAAATGGTGGGGAGGAGTGGAGGGGGGTGTATGAGAGGAGAAAGGGTGGTGATAGAACAAGGAGGAGGAGGAAGGGAAGAGAGGGAGGAGTGGGAGTGGAGGGAGGGGTGGGGGGAGTGTGGGAAGGGGTGGGGAGGAGTGGAGGGGGAGGAGTGGAGGGGGAGGAATGAGTGGGGTGGAGTGGAGGGGGATGTAGGAGAGAAGGGAAGAGAGAAGAGAGGGAAGAGGGGGAGGAGGAGGAAGGGGGGAGAAAGAGTGGGGAGGAGTGGAAGGGAG